>MU155215.1:0-130132 GCA_015484465.1 Pholiota conissans
CATTTTTGGTGAGGATCATCCGCTCTCAATTCTCTTGCTTTGACCAAAACATTCTCTGTAGCTGACAATAACCTCTCGTGTTTCTGACGCATCCGCCGATCTGTGACAATGGAACGACACATCCGACGCATGGACCTCCTACGCTGTACGGCTGCTGCGCCCATGTTGAATTCGTACTGACAGTGTCTTTCAGCACCCTCCCCAGATAACATGTTCCAGGGGCTCTGTCAGATATTCATTGCGATTTTATTTGTTGTATTGAGGTCAACCAATCGTATTTCTTTGTAGTAATTTTACATTCTATTCATTCAACCATATTCTGTGCGTGAACAATGTCGCTCCCTCTGTTTTTTTTTTGCTGCATATTCTCTGCGCCGTGGACAAAATCAGTATAAGTCACCTTCAATCAGCTCTTTCCCATGGCCAACTTTACACCGCAATTTCAAGAATTCGAAATAGATATAACGGCGCTGTTCTTCCTCCACCTCACTACGACAAATGTTACTTACTCCGAAATTTAGTTTAGTTGCGTAAAGGAATATAATTCATCGCCGGAGCGAAGCGAGGCGACATAACTTGTTATGGTATAAGGATTGTACGACAAGCGGAGTTTCACCGTGCTTTCGCTTCTTTATAACTGGAGCATTGACATAAACGAGGCTGAAGAACAGAAGAAGCCCTTTACATCGGAGTCAGAGTGGTTCTCAATGGGGGATGCTCCTCAAATTCGAATTTGGCTCAATCAGTGATTTGACTCATTCTAACAAGTCACCCTTGTCAGACTCAGTACGCCACCACCACCACCCCCACCACCGTAGACGTCTGACCGCCGTGTTCGAAGGAAGCGAGTATGAGTATCGCCGATCGGTTCAGAAGTAGTCACTCCACTCCATTCAAGTAGTACTACTGTAAAGGCGCCCACCACCCATTTTTGTTGCACTGCACGTCATCTCACCAATCCACGCCCCCAATTTCATACAGGCGTCCAAGCAAGACCAACCCCTGCGCCTCATGGACTCGCTCCCAGCGCGCCCGAAGGGCCTTCCAATCGCGGTGGTGAGCAAATGGTGGGGCAAATGGTTCATTCTGGCTTTAGCCGTTGCTGTTGCTGGTGGGCTGACGTCTCGGCTGAAGAGCACTTTTTCGTAATTCGATTCCGCGTACCGTTGTGAGAATGGAAATTGTACGTATAGATTTGACTGCTTCTTGAAAATGTTTTTTTTTTGCATGCGATAGGCCCTAGGGATGTTTTATTATTATTATGTGGTTGTGGTTTAGGTTTGGTATGATGTTGGTTGAGAATGTCGGTGGGGAAAGCCTTTCTAAAAGCGTAAGACATGGGGATTGGTGCACTGGTGGGCAGAAGTGATTTTTATTCTGGATTTTATTCTTGGATATCTCTGTACTTATTTACGCATCCTTCGAGTATACCCAGATTTTTCCCTCGTTGAAAGAAGACCGAAGTCTTGTCCAGTGGGTCTACGAAGGTCTACGATGGAATTTGGAGGATGTCATATGTCGATCAATTCGTGCAGCTATATTGGGATCATATCACAGTTATATATGATGTCTGAAGTCGAGCTTGTCTCCACACCACCATCCTCTCAACGCCCTCACCACCAACCACCACCATCCATGTCCAAGCTCAACTTCGCCGTCTCGCGCCTCGTCAACCCGCAAGGGGCGTCGCCCGTTTTGACCGAGGCGCAGGTCTGGCATGGCCTCCAGCTGAAAGTGCGCTCGCCCGGGGAGTTCGTACCTGTCATTACGAGCTGCGAGATTTTGAGCGATGAGGGTGATAAGGTGTCACGGTTGGTGGGGTTCCGCGATGGTGTGACGGCGCGTGAGGAGGTGGAGGAGTACCAGGGTGCGATCGTACGTCCAACTTCTAAATAACTATGTAATGCCCCTAATACATAACCCACACACCCCCCTTACCTCCACAGGCATACTTCGACTCCCAAACAATGGGCACACGTATCACCAACGTCCTCTCGTACAACGAGGATAACGAGATGGTGTTGACGTTCTCCTTTGCTGGGGGTGTGCCGGGGTACAATGTATCGTCTGCATCCGAGTCGTCGTCGAGGCCGTCGGTGAAGGAGATGAACGAAACGGTTGGGCCGGCGGTGGAGGGGACGATTCGGCGGATACGGGAGTTGGTTAGGGATGGGAGGATTGTTTGATTTGAAGGCTGAATGAGTATGAAGACGGTGTGGATTGGATTGGACACCGCTGGAGGAGTTCAGTGCCTCTGGTTTTTGCGTTAGTTTTTTAGCGTTGTATTCATACGAACAGGAATATCCGAAAGATGTGCATGTATGTATAGTGTCATCAATGACTTCATCCATCCCATACATTCCAGTCGAAACAAAGCACATGACATTAATCGAACTAATAAACAACAGATACTGAGTGAGTGAGTGAGTGGTGGAGAGCAGCGTCAACAGCATTAATCAGTGGGATGGGGAGGGCGGCGTGCATATATGCGTAAGTAGATGTAGATGTGTAAGTATATAGAGGCAAGTACTAGATATGTGAGCGTTCAATGCTGTGTGTAAGGAGCAAAAGTACTTTTTGGAAAGGAGTCTAGACTCCGGACATAGCAAGGCGTTTAAAGGTCGATGAAGGACTTGACTTTGCCCAGCCACTTGACGTATTCCTACGCAAGGAAAACAAAGCGGGTTAGAGGTGTAAAGTTGGAGTAAAAAGGTAGAAAGACGTACTTGTTGCTCCTTGTACGCAGCGTACTCGGGGATGAAGAACGCAACGGACTCGTTGATACCGCGCTCAGCGATGAATGCGTCGAATGCGTCCTGCACCGCTACGTCAAGAGTATCGAACTACACCACACCACACCCCGTCAACCTCCATTTCTGAATAACAGCACGAATAACATACCTGAGGTCCGATGTACAGCCCGCGCCTATTCCAGTCCGCCTCAGCCGTAAGCTCCGTGCCAACCTTGGCATCATCATAGAACGAGATATTCTCAATCGAGAACGACCCCTCCTGGCAGATCATGTCGACGTTGATGGCGCCCGGGGCGGTGGTTTTGGTGATGGAGACCGAGGCGCGGATGGGGAGGGCGGTGGCGGGGGGCGCGTCTTCCTCCTCGCCTTCGGCGTCGTGCTCGTTCTCGTAGTCGTCCTCTTGTTGGATGTCGGCGATGGAGAACATGATGCGGATGCTGTGGAAAGGTTAGTTTGGTTTAGGGTTTGGGAGAAGAGGAGGGAAAAGACGGACTTTTCGTCACCGAATTTGCGCGAGAGGGTCACTTCGTCGTTGCCCCGGACGTCGTTGATCTGAGAAGGAAAGTTCGGTTAGAGTAGGAATTTGGGAAGGAAGGAGACGTTGACGTACGGCCCAGATACCCTGCTCGGTGAAGGACTTGAGGAAGTCGGGGGTAGCGTCGCCGGCCTGAGCCATCTCGCTCTTCTCGTACTGCAGCTCCTCCTGGAGTTTAGCCGACAGGGCAATATCGGCTGCAACCGCACAAAAAAGAAAAAGGAAAGAAAAATGCTACGTCAGCAAGCTGAATTCTCCACTACCCACACTATCATGGGTGCTAGCACACCCAAGCTATATCTGAGGGCATAGAAACGCGAAAAAGACTCACTCGTTCCGCTTCCGAAACGGCCAGCAGAGACAGAGAAGGCCCGCGTCATGGTCGTCGCGGGTGAGAACCGGGCAGCGGCGGCGAGAGAGGGGCGGGCAGCGGAGAGACGCATGCCTGCTACGAGACGGGCGGGGCCGACGCGTGCGGCGGTGCGGAGGGCGGCGATGGGCGACATGGCTTGGGACGGTGGGAGGTGGAAGGCGAGTGAATGAGACAGAATGTGAAGGAATCAAATTTGTTCGTGGTTTTTTTTGGGAAGGTGCGTCACGCGGTAAGTTGGGATTTGTTTGGCTGTGGCTTTGGAGTGAACTTTTGCACTTGGTTGGGGAATTTCGCAGAACACTTGGGTAGGAAAGGTACGGATAATATACAGGAGCGGTTTGTACGTAGATGGTAGTCCTAATTGTCCTGAAATCCTTCGTTAAGGACACAATGCGCGCCCACAAGTTGACTCAGACAAAGCTGGCGGAGCCCGAAACCAAAGCAAACTCCGCCCAGCTTTTTTCTCACCGGGGCATTTTCGAAAACGGGTCTCATCCCATTCCACCGCCCACACCATACGTCGGCACTAACCACTATCTGATTCTTTGATAACCTGGTCTAGGAACCCCGCAGCGACACCATGGACGTCGATATGAAGAACAAGGAGGACAACGAAGACAAGGGCATCGTCCCCCCGACCAACGGGAATGGGCGTGACTACGACCGCGACAAGGAGCGAGATTCGAGGGACTACGACAGAGACAGGCGCGACCGCGACAAGGACAGGGACCGCGATCGTGGGGACAGGCGGGAATCAGGTTCGTGGGCTTTTTGGGTGTGTTATGGGTTGAGGTTCTGACCTATGACAGGCCGTGCGCGCCCCCGAGTCGGCGACCACTGGGAGCCAGACAGACGCAGTGACGTACGTCCTTTCTCTCCTCTGATATTTTTCTTCTCTATCTTATACTTTTTCAAGCGCCGCCGCCGCTCCAGGTCCCGCACACGCTCGCGCTCGCGCCGACGTTCAGCCTCACCCCGACGGAGGCGTCGGTCGCGCAGCCGGTCGCGCTCCCGGTCGCGGTCACGCAGTCGCTCTCGCAGCCGGGACCGGAAGCCCTCGGACGCCTTCGCGCGCTCCCTCGGCGGGCCCATGAACGCCGACCACGAAGAGGCCGTCGAGTTCGCCAAGATCAGCAAGCGCGAGAACCGCGTCTACGTCGGCAACCTCAGCTACGACGTCAAGTACCGGGACCTAATGGAATTCATGAGGGGAGGTGGGTGGGGGAATTTTAGCCTTTTCGATATTATTATTTGCCGGGCGAGGAGTGCGAGTGGTTATGGTTGTGGTCGTGGTTCGTGTAGTACAGGCGTGGTCGTGGGCATAGTCTGAGATGATGGTCGTGGTGGTCGTGCCGAGGGGTGGCGTGCCCGTGTCGACGGTTCGATTCCGATCCCGTTGTGGAGGCCTCTCCGACGAACTGGAGCATTGGCGTTTGGCGTCGGCGCTTGGGGAGGAGGACTGCTGTTGTGGCCGCGGATGAGAGATTGATTCCACCCTCCACCCTTTTTTTCCGTTTGATGGCATGGCAGAGTTGTTGTCGAGAGGATATTGATGGGAGTTTTTGGTTGGCAGCTGGTGAGGTTCTCTTCGCCGAAGTTCTTATCACACCCACTGGGGTCTCCAAGGGATGCGGGTGAGTCTGATTTTTTATTTTCTGATTTTTTGTTGGCTTCAGGCTTACTTTGTGCAGTATCGTCGAATTCGCCTCTCCTGAGGACGCGCAACGGGCCATCCGCGAACTTTCTGAGCAGGCACTGCTCGGTCGACCTGTGTTCATCCGTGAAGTATGTCAAATTTTCAACCTCATCAAATCATCTCTCATATCTGAACCATTTATCTAGGACCGTGAAAACGAAGCACGATTTGGCGCTACACCCGTCCCAGGCAAAATCGGCATGGCCATGGCCGGACAAGGACTCAACGCAGCTCCTCCTCCGCGTCCGCCCTCGCACAACTATTTTGGCACTCAGGCGAACCCAGGCAACCAGCTCTATGTTGGAAACGTGTGTCTTTTTTTTTTTTTGAGAGAGTCTGTTGGGCTATTGTCATTAACGTGAATTTTTCTTGGATGTTTAGCTGCCATACCAGGCGGGCTGGCAGGACTTGAAGGATCTCTTCCGCACCGCTGGCAATATCATCCGCGCTGATATCAATATTGGTGCTGATGGACGGCCTAAAGGATCGGGTACGGTGGTGTTTGAGACCCCCAAGGATGCTCAGCAAGCTATCAGTGCGTCTTTTCATATCATCTACATCTACAACCGATTTTTGTATTGAACATCACGTAGGCATGTACCACGGCTTCGACTGGTACGGCCGCACCCTCGAAGTCCGCGAAGACAGGTACGCAGGCCTCTCTGGGGGCGGCTTCCGCGGCGGTCTGCGCGGGGGCCCCCGCGGTCTCGGGCGCGGCCTGCGTGGGGGCGGCATGCGCGGTGGTGGTTTCCGCGGAGGCTTCGGCTCGGGCGGGGGTGGACGCGACTTTTCGAACCAGGATTTGTACGCGGATTATTCGGGCCCTGACCAGAGCGGGGCGGGTGCGGTGGGGCGGTTGAATAGCTATGGAGGTTCGGATGCGGGGTATGGTGGTGCGGGTGGGGGAGGTGGGGCGTATGTGGATGGGGAGCCGAGTCAGCAGATTATGGTTCGCAATGTGCGTATTTTGTTATTGTTTTTTTCAAAATTTTTTTCTTCCTTCGTGGCGGTCATCCTCTTTCTTTCTTTTTCATATTTATCTATTGCATGCGTGCTGATGTATTGGTGTTAGTTGCCATGGTCGACGGCGAACGAGGATTTGGTCGAGCTCTTCGAGACGACAGGACAGGTCGAACTCGCGGAGATCCTGTTCGACGGCACGCGCTCCAAGGGGTGCGGTGTCGTCCAGTTTGCGCAGGTCGGCGAGGCGGAGACGGCGATCGCCAAGTTCCAGGGGTATATGTATGGTGGAAGGCCTTTGGGTGCGTGCTTCGAAATTTTTTTTTTAGTGTTGTATTTTTTTTTCGTCTAATGACTTTCTTTTTTCTTTTTTTCTCGCTCGTATGTATATGTAGATGTGCGCTTCAATGATCGCTGGCACACGTTCACGCCGTCTGCGGCGAAGGGCGGTCAGGTTGCGCCTATGCAGTCAGAGGTGATGTAGGGTGGTTTTGGGGTGTGTCAAGCTATTACTGTCTAGGTACTGCACGCGTATATGTATGTATGACTCCCGTGCCTCCGTTGTTCATTCCGGGTATTGGACTCTTCTTACCTTTTCTTCTCGTTTCCTCTTCCCTTCTGCCTATCTTTTTTCTTTCCCTCCTTCCTTCTTTCCGTCCTCCTTCCTTCCTTCCTCCCTACCTTCCTCCTTTTCTTTGTCTTAACACTTCGGCTTCATCTTCGCCTTTTCTTCCTGTCTTATATATACTTGGTAGCGTGGCGCGCAGGCTTGTACTGATGTAGTGCTTCTGCTTATAAAAAAAAAAATGAAATGCGAATTGCGAGTTTCTAGGTGTTTACAGTATAGTCGAAGGCGTTGGGTTGAGGTTTTTTTGGGGGGTACGAGAAGTATGTTGGTTATTCTACATGTATTTTGACGTTAGCTGTAGGGACATCAACGACATAGGGGTGTATATCGCAGGATGATGTGGTCAGCAAAACCTGCGCTTCTCTGCATGATCGTCTTCCGTAGAGATATCCGCGAAGTATAGACACTCGCGTACTGTCCGAATCAGAATATCTCGTCTTTTCTCGATATCTAAATAATCCTTCACCAATCTCTCTCACTTGGGTCCGCCAAATAGAAGAATAACGCGACGCCTGGGGGTATCTAATCCTAGGGTTTTGCTCGAGTCATCCATACGCTGGCTTGAGGTCCGACTCTTAGTCTTAGGAGCTCAACAATGACAGATCTCACCCGATATAAATCTCCATCTAGAAGCCCGCATAGGCGGATAGGAGAACACGTCACTCAACAAAGCGGATTGAAGCGTAGTTTGTGGGCGCCTGTCATGTCACCGCGTGGACTTTTGCGTGGCGCAGTCAAGATCATCGCACTGAGATCACATTTCCTTTTCTGTTTGCCACTCCAGGTATCCGCATGGCCTTCAGCCTGTCCGATATTCGATCTTCTCAATTCAAAAACTCGAGTCCGAGGAGTCAGAATGACATAACAATTGTCCTACGTTGCTATACCCCGATTAGGGAATGTTGATAGTACTGGAGGAATGGGCGGCGCCGGAGATGCGCTGTTTTCCGACCAGATTTCTCCGCGCTTAGGGGCCGTCTAGCAGCTGAAAGAAACATGTTCATTCTTGTGACCCCAACCCCCAGGTCTAGTAGCATTAAACCAAAAAGTACGTTATTTATACCCCGTAATCGAGCATCATCTCCTGCTAACATTTGAAATCTAGTTTCATCATTATGTCCACCGATTCACTCCGGTGCATGTTCACCCATAATTCAGGGCTGTGCACTGCTCACCAGTGCGTTATCTCTCTTCGCAAAATAGCCGAAATGGATGCTCCCAAGTCAGCCCAGCCAGAACTTAAAGTGAGTTAGGCATAGGCGTTCTGCTGGATGGCGTCTTCGCGCAGACGAAATGCTGATTATAGGTTCATTGGATATCAGGTCGTTTCTCTCTCCAAATTGGTCTATTCTGACCTCCGACGTATTGGAGTTGTTCAACCTACCGTCCGCAAAAACGTTTCATCCGAAGCCTGCGTGAAGAAGATGCTTTCACTATCTCAGAGGGACTTTGAGAATACCGGTAAATGCTTTAGGAATGCTCTCGATGAATTCTTTGCAGAAAATGAAGGCGCTTTGAAGGATACATTACGCGATATCTCTGGCTCAGCATTGTCGGTATGTCTCGACACTTCGACTTACTTACGACGAGCCTGAAATGCTGATATGTTTTGTGCAGCCCAAAGCCCGCAGTCGATTAATGACTGACCAAATTATCCGCTTGGTACTCCTCTTTCTACGCTCTCATAAAAAAGCACCAGTCCTTTACTCTAAGTACCATATTGCGGATGAAAGACATCCAGCTATCGTCGACTATGGCAACTACAGGACGCATCTAACAGGCTACGGTGTTGATTATGTGCTGGTCGACATCCATAGCTCGGCACAACGTGAAGTATGGGACAGACAGCTGAGATATGGTATTTTTTTATTTATGTATCTCACACATCGGCGCTGACGATATTGATCTCATAGGTCCATGCAGAGAAGAAGTCCCAAACGCTGCTTCCGAATGGTCAGCATCTGACACTCAGCAGAATGTCGACCTTAGGCCT
Organism: Pholiota conissans; assembly: GCA_015484465.1. NCBI lineage: Eukaryota > Fungi > Basidiomycota > Agaricomycetes > Agaricales > Strophariaceae > Pholiota > Pholiota conissans. Next base: position 8,939 of record MU155215.1, read on the forward strand.
GGTTTCTATTGACAATGAACATCGCACTATCATCACCAAAAAAGCGGTCACAGTAAATGGCTATAAAATGTAATACATTTATATAAAATCCATTACAATGTCAAAAGGTTGAGGTCAAGTTGAAAGGGGGTTCATAATAAAGCTGCCCTTGCGATGTTTACAAGATTTGTGACGATTTCAATGGACCGTCAACATCACAAGGCATTACAATGTCGATAACAATCATGTAACAAGTCATTACAATATTGGCAGGTATTAGAATTGTCCCGAGTCATCAGCAAACCACTTTATAGCCGTACGCTCATCAATCGTTCGTAGCGTTGCATAAAAATGATGGATTGAATAACTAAATACACACGGTACACTACCCCAACACTAGCCTACACTATAACTATCTGATATGCGAATAAAATTCCGGGCTACAGCGCTGCAGGAATAGGGAATGTGAGCGTTGAAGAGCTTGACAGTCTGACGTATACATGAGTGATCAAAACGTGGTTCGGAACTGGAGGACCTCACCTCCCTGGCATGCAATGTAGGTACTATCGTTTTCACGATCAATAACGCCGCGTACACTCACCTCATTGACACATTCGGGAATGATTGGATCTAGGAACTACCATTGAGTCAACTCAGGGATTAATAATGCATAAAACTCGCCTTCTGGATCGTTTCCATTGCTGGCTAGGCTGCTTTCGCTATCTGAGGACTGTAAAAAATGGGAAAAACAACTCAGTCAGCTTCATTAGAAGTAAAATTCGTATGAGACTGACCTTTTTGTCATCACAACTCGCATCCAACTCGATATATGCGCTTCAGGAGTGAGCCACCCCTCAACAAAGGCGCATATATGCACCTCATTCTGGTTCAAATAGCTTGTGAACAACGTCAGAGTGATACGAATAACAGACAGAGTGGTCACTAACCGTTAAGCCAAGGAATAAATGCTCGCAAGTGCTGGGAAGTAGCACAGAGGGACAGCGAGACGGCGAATAACGCGGCTCCAGTTTCGCGCACCAAGTCCAGACGCGTCCACGGCAAGGTCAAGGCAACCATATGTGAGAGTATCGACGCTTATCTGCAGCTCGATATGCTCTCGTAGGTCGCCTGTGCGTAGAGAAATGGAGGGGAGGGAAGGAGCAGGTGAGGGTAGCAGAGAAGGAAGGGTTGAATTCGGACTTCGTTGTTCTCAATCCTTGTGAGGCGGGAATAGAATCGGAGTTTAAATACACCACGTGCCTCGCGCGCTCGGTTGCCGCTCGGTTTCCGCGCGCCCAAACCACGCTAATTTGAGCGCTCAGCGCTCAGTCTCCACTGTTTCTTTCAAAGACAAGAGATCAAATTAATATAAGCTACATTTAAATGGCCTTTAGTGCACATATTCTACAAAAATAAGGGCATTTTATAAGTATCGGCGTGCCTTAACGACTCCGATAGCAGCCTAGAAGTGAATTCTGAACTACGCAATGCCGAAATCACGACGAGATGAGAAGATTATTACGGTTAGGTGTTATACTGTTTAGTTAATGTGTTGAGAGTATTGGAGGCAAATATTCCTGTCTAGCATGGGAGACCTTAAGGTGGTGCAGACCATGCATTTCGACAAAATGTGCACGCTGACCGAATTTCGTACAAGTAGAAATCATTATTGGATGTGAAGATGTACATGCGTATATCACCACTATAATATGTTATTTAATTGATGGTTGACTCGGGACTCTAACTTATCATTGAGGTTAAACGACGTAGAGTCAGACAGGACATCCGTACCGAATCCGTACACTTATACATGATTACATCGCTTAAATCCACCTGAAGGAGTCATATGGGATTGAAATGTTCTTCAATACATCGACCATACTTGCATCGCACTTAATAAGTATGTAAAAAACCTTGTAATGGATGGTATGTGTTTTGAACGCCCTTGCAACCCACTTTCGATGTCTGTGAAATACTTGCAACTAGATTGTGGGCCCCAGCAAGATTTTTATCGTATTGCAATGTACACAATATCTTACCAACATATAACGACTTACTTGCACATACGTAATAAGTTTTGAACGGACTTATATTTCAGTTAGAAGTCATTATAAAAGCCCGTTTTTATCAAAATCCCGTGCATGGAACATGCTTTTTTGCTGATGATGCTTTCTATCATACACTAGCCGTTGGACCCGTGCTCCGCACGGTGGAGAGTGTAGGCACTATAATGTCATGTTCAAATAATTAGATAGAGAAAAATACAATCCCATCGAAATAGAATATAGACCTGGGCTCGCAAGCAGCGATCACGGCTGCCGCCGTGCTCGCGGCGCTCACCATGTATTCCATGGCTTTCGAGGGTTTGATAATTATTTTTCTACACACTACTACACTTCCCATAAGTATGTGTCTCTGAAATTTAGTTCTTCAGAGGTACTGTTATAAAATATCGAGCAAGATGAGGAAGCTCACCCATGCCAGCAGCAGCTTCAGATTGTCACTTGCCAGTGGGCATTGTATGTTATTTTTTTTAGTATTATTTTTTTTAAAAAAAGAATGTACTTTGCTTGGATCTTTTAGAATCCATAGGATTCTCAACAACTCACATGTTTCAGATATCCTTGAATATCTGTCTGTTGCTTCCACAAATATGATAGCTAATTAGGTATGGAAGAAACTCCAAGCTATTTTCCCTAATCTTCTATAATACAGAGAATATATTGAAAGAAAAGGTGATGTTATAATGTTAGAGAAAGATGCTAGTGCATCAGAGTGCGAGAGAGAGCACCGAAAGAGTGGGCAAGACGCGAGCGAGACGCGACATCCATTTCCGGTAAGAGCAGTTACCCGTTTTAGATGCGTCTTGTGTCCCGTGCCGCGCGGGAAACCACCCTTCTGCCTTTATATATAGATTTTTACAAGCACGACGTTTGCATCAGCTCTAGAGCGAGAGGTGTTGTAAGGTCTTTTAACATGAGCGGTATCATACGTCACGCACAAAGAGACTTTACTGAAACTACGGTAGGCATACTTAACAGCAAATGCAGTTTCCCGCAAGCAAACACATAGCAGCCGTCCCGTCCTCGATAAGTGTTCAAGGAGTTGCCCTGACAAATATCATTGCAAACCCTTATCTTTATATCCACGCTCTACGAAGCCTACATCAACGACTCTCATCGTAATTTATTCCCGAGTACTTAATAAACATATACGCAGCAGTGGTAGTCGGAGTGGGCATTGAGTTCGGCAAATTCACCAATGTACAAAAAGCACAGGCATGGACCACTCTACCCCACTACACTGGTTCCGGGAGGCTCGAACCCAATGACACCAAATTTCCACCTCAATTGGAAATTATAAGACGGAGACAAAAAAAAATCGCAGACTAATATGCGGGCGCATCTGTCGATGTGCATGAATTCCGTGTGGGAATAGCATGTGTAAGAGAATAATGATAAGACAATCTGAGAACGCGACGCGACTATGGGCGTCCGTTAGCACAATTATTATTACCACATATATAGATCACTTTTTAATTAAGTATATAGATAACTACGAGATTATATACTTAAACAGAGTGTGAGTTCACGAAGTTCTCATCCCAGACAGATAACTTTTCCGCCCAGATAGATAACTTTTGAGTCCAGATATAAAACTTTCGAGCTCAGATAAATATTTTTTAGTCCCGGATATATGAATTCCAGTCCCTTATATTTAAAATTTAAACCCTTATACACTGGTTCCACTCCCAGCTATAAAGAACTCGAGTTTGCGCGTCCAGAAAGAAAGACGGTGCCGGAACTGCCGGGAATCTAAATTTAGGTCACCACGCCAGATCCCGCACCGTTCAAACCCCACAGACCCACAGGCAAGACCTAAATTTAGATTCCCGGCAGTTCCGGCACCGTCTTTCTTTCTGGACGCGCAAACTCGAGTTCTTTATAGCTGGGAGTGGAACCAGTGTATAAGGGTTTAAATTTTAAATATAAGGGACTGGAATTCATATATCCGGGACTAAAAAATATTTATCTGAGCTCGAAAGTTTTATATCTGGACTCAAAAACTATCTATCTGGGCGGAGAAGTTGTCTGTCTGGAATCAGAAATTCGTGAGTTCATACTCTAAGTACTTGGGCACCTAATTTTATATTTATCTATATATCTACAGAAAAAATGATCTATGGATGCGGTAATAATAAATGTGCTAACGGACGCCCATACGCGACAGGGTTTAACACAGCCTTTCTAAATTTCTCCAGATCGGACTTCGAATTGAGAGGCTGGAAGTTCTAAACTTTTCCAAATCCTTACGGGAAGTCATCCAGTGAGTCTGCTTTGGCGACGTGGTGATATTCATGCGATTGATGCCTCGAGGATGCTCATCAACCTATTGGTGTTTGCACCGTTTTTATCGAACGATTGAAGTCTTTATGTGGCGGGCAAAAGATTTAGCCAACATATCTCTCATTTAAATAAGACATGCTGACGCACGAGGAGAAATAAAAGGGTGGATGGGGTATCAAATTTTTCTCGGTTGCAACGTGTAATTGCTTTGGTAAATGAGAATGGGAATCGGGTGGCAGTGTTTAAGATGACGGAAGCAGCCCAGGCTCGTGAATATCTCTTTTGACAGCTCGTCGAAGGTAGCGCCCGATTTAGGTACGTATACGGTCTGTACTTTATCCCGGCTTATTCTACTTCTCTCCTGTCTTTCAGGCAGATATGTGCACCCTTTAAGCTCACCAGTCACTCACATCGTCCGCAGGGACGCTAGGTGAGTTGGCTTTCATGTATATTGCGCATGTCGTGTCTTCATGACTGTATATGTATAATGTATAACGACCTATACCAAGCTGCTGCGTGTGTGTTGTACTAATCCCTCGTTCTCTCCTGTTCTCTCCTGTTCTCCTGCCTTTTACTCCATTCTCTTTCCTCTCTCTTGTGTCTTCTCCAAACGCATGCGCATTGCGCAGCCATCCACAGACATCATCGCTATCACCTTGCTGATTTGGCATTGCGGTAGTTGCGAAATTAGCTTAATTGAATTCTGTTTCATCATTTCCCCTCCTAAATGTCAGTGAGCCGTGGCGTTGTGAGCGAGGAGGGTGAGTCACAGGCAGTGCAGAATCCCAATTAGGAATTGTGGGCGTTGTTGATGTACTTTTAAGGCAATCCTGAGCTCGAGCGCGGCGCAAGATGTCCTCATCTGCTCACTCCTCTCTGAAACGTGCACTACATGAGGATCTGGGTAAGGGAAAATGTAACCTTATTTGAAGTAGAGATTGAAAGGGTGAGTCAATTTGATCATGAACCAAGCTAAGCCACGCTGCATGGATGCGCTCCGGCCCTCTATTGCTCATCTTTACTTTGAACTTTGGGTAACAGAAGAAAAGCACGGTACTTGTCATAAGATTACAAATTATTGTTCTACTTGCCTTGCGCTAGATCCAGGTATCCTCATGACCTTTGGTATACCCAAGACCCAACGTGTTCCATTCAAAATTCCGAATATGAAGAGTCATAATGACATTTATTACCGAAGTATCAGTCGTCCTAGTTGCTATGCGCTGAAAAAGGCAATGTTGATTGAGACCGGCATAGACGCGTAACAGACAGATTTCTCCGAGCACAGAAAGGTGCCGTATTGGTATAAAAAGGGAAAGATTCTTGAAATCGTTATCAGCAATAAATCGCACTAGTTGTCTACCCGTCTGGCACTCAGGTTTTTTCTATCCACATATGTCCGGCAATCGCTTCCATAACCAACAAGGGAACCACCCATACTCATATGACCCAGAATATCTCAATCGCCCGGCGCAAAATCAAGCTGTGTCTCAGGGCCACGGTTCCCAGAGATTCAATCCAACATATTCGAATGATCCACCAGGCGGAGGACACAACCCGCCATATGACATCGACCCGACAGGTCATTATTCTCAAATTACCCAGAGCTCTGGCAATTTTCAGCAGTACCACCACCCCCACAGCGCTTCTAATTACGGTCATTACAACCCACAGCTCGCTCATACTCAGGCGCCAAATACTGGAACATATGGGTCGACTCTGTCCGTCCCCTCGCAATATTACTTCAATGCTGAAACTTTTGAGATGAGATCGCACCCTTGGGAAAATATGCGGAGTTTTGATGTCGCAACCTTTCAGCAATCTTTTCAAGGCCTTGTGAATTACATTGATAGAAATGAATTCCGTGAGGTCCCAGTATTGGATGATGTTCGTCAGAGCGTTGCAAATTTTGGAGCGACCTTCTCAAGGATGAGTACATATGCATCCCAGAATCCAAGAACAGAATCGAAGGCATGTTCAAAGCTGCTATTGAATAAATTGATGACTATTCTGATGGTTTATGCAACAGGCGGTATCCTTTTCAAAGATGACAACTGATGACCTGGGTCGTATTGGAGTCACTAAAGTTACACCAAACATTTCTTGCGATGAGTGTCTGACTAGATTGAGGCGCTTTCTGAGACACGTGACTGTTCAGGGTATAACACCGATGGTATACTATCAGACTGCACTCGACGATTTCTTTGATGCAAGAATAGCTAACTTGAAGGTCACTCTTCATGATATCGGAAAGTCTGCAGCAAAAAGGGTATGTCTTTATCAATAACCCATGATTAACTTCAAAAAATTGATATCGTTGGTACGTTGCAGCCCGAAGCGCGTAGCCGAATGGTGACCGACCAAATCATACTTTTGTTAATCCGTTTTTTCCGCCTATACAAGAAGAGTCCAATGCTCTACCCGGAATACCGCATCTCAAGTGCACAAAATCCGGTTATTATTGATTATGGCCGTTACAGAACATACCTCACTGGGGTCGTGGACTATGCGCTGGTTGATATCAGAGATACAAACCAACGCGAAAAGTGGGAGAATGAGACATCAGGTTTGTTTTTCCAGTTTCAGTCTCTTTGGGTCCAATTCTGACATCATATGTGGATACCGAAGATTCTTCGCAGCTGGCCCACAATAGAACAGTGTCGACATCCATGGACGACTACATTTCCGATCCAACTGCCGATCCCAGACCTGGTCTTTTGTTCTATGAAGCAAAGTCTGTTACCGAAGCCGGTATTTTAGCGAACCATATCCCACAGGTAGCTGGAGAAAGTATTGCAGTGTAAGTCCACCGTTATCTGGTGTAGCACGATATAATAATGCTTGACCGATTTTGCAGAATGCGGGCCAAGAAGTGAGTTGATCAAGAGAAGCATTTTTTCTGCTTTATATTGACGCATTGTAGATTCAAGCAGGTGCCATGGTGCCTCACAACAGGTACCACATGGATTTTTGGCCACACAGCAGAAGACAATGGGACCTTTGAGCTTTCCTATACTGCTCCATTTCATGTAACACCTCATAATGTGAAAGATTTGCTCATCTTCAACGCTTTTTGGGTAAGTTTTATGTCTATATCATGATCATGAGCAAATCCACTAATTTATTGCATGGAGTCTATGTTCACGGTTACCGAAATTTACAAAGTATTGAAGAATTATATTTAGAACAGTGGCGCTAGTGAAATTTCAATACTTATAGAATAATGCCATGTCTATCACCGCTTTTTGACCGTGGTTGGGGCCCGGTATTACGATTCGACCCGATGATAAATCAATGCGAGGTTGCGTACTATATATCGGTTTGTTGTCAATGACTTTTGAGATGGTCAGTGATTGATGTTCTCCGGCGGTAATTGGCCACGAGTAATGTGTTATAATGAGCTTCCTGTTATTTGTTACAATTCAATACAGCTGAGATAGTCAATAAAGTACGCACTGTTGATGCATTGTAACGGCGGTGCAATACCTACATGTGGTATAGTGTTCAGAATCCAAACTATCAAGTGAAATCTCGACGAGCTTGACGATGGCAGGTGGATTGATCGCACTATCATTCTCGCGAATTGAGATACCATACAGTGCTTGCCGGGTAGGAACTGGAAAGGTGACACGAATTTCATCACATGAGATACGCGTCTCAAATGCGAAAGCACCAATTATACGGTCGGGAGGTTCTACCTCCCACAAGGCGCGATATAGGTATGCTGCATTCTCGAAAGGGAATCCAGAAACTGCCATATGTTCTGGTAATACTGGAACAGTGCTCAGGTCATACGCTGTGATTAGATGGGGTGCGATAACTAGAAGTTTGTTATGAGGCAGCACACGAAAGTAAGCCTTGGGATTTGTTCAGAAAATTTGAGTGAAAAGAAGGATGTCATTATACGCACTACCCGCCAGGTCCGAGGTATTATTCGCATTGAATAAGTGAATCCTCGATTGTTCGCTGCTCGCCAGTCAATTATGACTATGCTGTGCTCTGTTCTGCCGGGCCAGCGAAAGGTGGTCGCTAATAAAAGATAGCCACCAACAAGGTAGATTGCATCTTGAAGATTGGTTTCTGGATGATGTAAGAATGAAGCTAAGCAACAACCATCCAACGCAATCCCTTTCCCGCGATCGTCAAGAACCAAGCTTACATGCCAAAGTGTGATTTTCCCTCCTGGCGGGGAGGCTGGCAGTTCAATACCATCTTCTCCATTATATGAGCTCCGGAGGACTGAAAGCGCGAGCTTGAAGGACAAAGTCGGAGATGAATAGTCCATTTCAACGCTCATGAGTATAGATGCCCACAAGCCGCCTTCACTGAAAACCGGCGGAATTAGCATTCTTCCGGTAACAATGGATGCTTCGAGGTCGAAGTAAGTGACAGAAGCAGTGCATGATTCAATGACCAGGAGCCAGCGCCCTCCTTCGACCAGATGCATTTCGTGCGATTTAGGCGTTGAAATAAGACGTTCACGAGCAAGACTTCCCGGACGAAGAAATCCCAATTGAGCACTTTCCCATCGTAAAACAATATACTCGAGCTCAGAAGAAGTATGCATTTCGATTGGGCGTTCCAGACGAGGTGGTTCCAAGTTGTTTTCGAAAGATGACCAAACCAAACGAGAGAAAACTTGGACCCAGGTGTCTCTGGCTTTCGACGCGTGATTCAACCACCAGCAAGCCTATTGCAGTAATCAGAGTAGACCCCAAAGTGTCAGGATATATATTACATACCTGACGTATTCGCAAGATATCTCTCCACTCTACATTCTTCAATATTTCGGCGAGTAGCTCCAAAGGAAGATCCGTTATTGTTGTGGGTGTGCTTCCACCTTCTACACCCTAAGTACGAGGGTAAACGTTGAGCGTAGACACAATACAAGCACCTGAAGCAACGTACGGAGTACTCTTCCATTGAAAGTTCGATTTCGAGTTCCGGAGTACAATGAAGGGAGCTACGCGTTCAACCACAAACAAATGCTGAATTGTAATTTGGAAGTCCGCTGTTTCGCCGCCGGCATCCATCATCTTCAGACATACTGACGTCGTTCAACACATACAGGGGGGTATGGAAAGCCTAGGACAAGCTAGACTCTTACCACACTGAATATCATCGAAGACGCACGACGGTTACCCAACGTAAAGAGCAACCACCACCATCTCGTACTGAAGTAAGTCGCAATATCGCAGTAACCTTGATTGATGTTTCGTTGAACATATCACAGATAACGACAACATACGACTCCAAGTTTTCTTACTAGCGATCTCAACCTATCTTGACCAAAATAGAATGGCCTGGCGTTGCACTGGAAAGTCAAATGCCCAGCTCGTGGCAAACCTGAAGCATAATGGAATCATCCATTCCGACAAGGTTGCGGCGGTTCGTCTATCTAGCTACCTCATGCATTTTGTCTACACCACTAAGGCTACGTTTTGTTCCTATGTTTTCAGGCTATGAACGCAGTAGACCGGGGAAATTATGTTCTGCGCAGCTGGGAGGCATACGAGGATTCTCCTCAGTGAGCATCAGAATGTTTGAGGTGACGAGGAGATAATTGAAGCCAAGAAACGGATAGGTATATTGGCCACAACGCTACGATAAGTGCGCCGCACATGGTATGTCTCAACCTCGTATGTTTTACAACTCTAATCTGACGCTCATTCAGCACGCTTATGCTGTCGAGCACCTCTTGCCCTATCTCCGCCCAGGCGCAAGAGTCCTCGACGTAGGCAGTGGAAGCGGCTACCTTGTCGCTGTTCTTCATCACCTCGTCTCGCCAGGTGGCGTAGTCGTCGGTATTGACCATATCAAAGGGCTTGTTGACGACTCTGTCATCAATCTGCGCAAGGATGGTATGGGGCAGGCGATCGATGACGGCGAAATAGTCATGGTTACTGGGGATGGCCGCGCTGGGTGGTCGGAGAATGGTAGGTGCCAGCTTTGATTTCGGGATACACTCCACAGTAACCTGCGAACTCGTCTAGCTCCCTATGACGCCATTCATGTTGGTGCGGCCGCTCCAAGCATTCCCGAGGCTTTGTTGGAGCAGATGGCGAGCCCAGGGCGCATGTTCATCCCTGTAGGAGAGTACATGCAGTACATCGAACAAGTTGATAAAGATGCCCATGGGCATATCTCGAAGAAAGACGTTATGGCCGTTCGGGTATGTTTCCTATCTTTTAATTCGGATACATGGCATAGAAGTTGACGTGGGCTCTTTCTTTGCAGTACGTTCCTCTGACGGATCGTGAGGCGCAAGAAATCAATTGAGTACGTTTCGGTTTTGTTCCATCATTTTTGTTTGCCTCTTCTTCGTGTATAAATGTTGTATAGTACTGTATCTTCTCGAAGGATACTTAACAGAAGAGCTAAATATCACTACTCTTTTTTTGATTGTGAAATGCTCCTATGTTGAATCTTGCGGATACATTAAATGAATCTACAAGTAGAGATATTCTCAATAGCCTCACTTATGTTTGTGTGCGAACCGTAAAGTCGAACACGTTCTTATAGGCATTACAGTCTTTTAAGGTCCAAGCTTCATGAATGGTCGTAGAGCCACGCAAAATCAAGTATAATTTTTTGGTCATCAGTCGGACCCATTAATACAATTCGACCGGATGACAGGTCAACATGCGGACGTGCATCGTAATCTGGTCTGGTATTAGTGACCTTCCAAATGTATTTTGGCTGAGGGGCGCTGGGTTTGTATGTTGCCTGGCATAAATAATGCGTGAAAATGAGCTTCCTGGAAAACACGGCAATCAGAAACTGTTACCAATGTGTGAGGAAGGCATACCTGTCGTACGATGTTACTGCCATATGATACTGAGCAGCAGTATATTGGCTTATCGTACTCGCTGAAACTGGTAAATCAACCAGCTTTGATATAACGGGTGGATGCATCACGCCATCATGAATGTGAATAGAGATATTGTACAGTTCTCCGCGCGACGGTATGGGAAAAATGACACAGATGATATCGGGTGAAATATATGTCGCGGATGCGTCGCGACTATAGATTATACCAGGAGATTCGATTTCCCATAAAGGTGGGCTCATGAGAATTGCATCATGGAAAGGAAATGCAGAAGCAAATATTCTGATTGGGAATGGCAGAGCGACGGACAAGTCATATACTTTAATCTGAAAACCTGATAATGCAAGCAGTTTGCTGTCAGGAAGTGGGAGCAGATAACGCTTTGAGGTTTCGTCAGAAAGATAAAAGTCAGAGAGGAAGATGACAGCACGTACTACCGGCCAGGCCTGAGAAATGATATGCATGGGGTAGTCGATACCTCGACCGTTTGCTATTTGCCACTCAATTATGAGGATGCAGCATTTGCCACTATCGCCGAAACCAAACTGGCATGATAAGAAAAGATGGCAGCCACTTAGGTGCAACGCATCGTCGCGTTCGATCTCGGGATGGTGTGAAAAGGAAGATATACACTGAGCAACCAGAGCGACTCCTTTTCCGTGGGCGTCAAGCACCAGGTCTACGTGCCAAATCAGGATCCTGGATTCGAACAGACGATCTGGCGGTCCGTCGACAGGGTAATCCCGCCAAAGTTCTCTGAGGACCGAAAGTGCGAGGTTGAAAGACAGAGTTGGAGACTGATAGTCCATTTCAACGTGCATGAGGATTGACCTGCATATTTTGCTCTTATTGAGCACTGGGGGAGTGAGCATTTTCCCTGTCACAACTGGCGCCTCAAGATCAAAGTAAGTGATCGCAGCTGTGCGGTTGTCGACGACGAGGAGCCACCTTCCTCCTTCAACTAGATGGACATCTCCGGACTCGGGTGTCGAGATGATACGTTTACGAATGGGGGCGTTCCCCGAAGATTCCCATCCTAGCTGGGCACTGGTCCATCGTAACACAACATACTCAAGCTCGGAAGATGCGTAGGTTTCAGGTGGACATTCTAGATGAGGTGGTTCGACCTTATTTTCGAGGCATGTTAGTACCAGACGGCGAAAGATACTGTCCCAGATGTCTCTCGCTCTCGAAGCATTGTTCAACCATCTACAGGTCTGCTGGGTGGTTAGCGCAGAGGCACGATCCGTGACGACGATTGGACGATACCTGACGAATTCGGAGGATGTCCTTCCATTCTGCGTACTTCAAAATTTCGGATAGTAGCTCCAGAGGAAGATCAATTATTTCTGATGGAGTCCCTTCTTCTATTGACTGAAGTACGTATACATATGAGTGTCTTAAAGACTGTATCGATATCAGAACGTGTTGTAAACGCAACGTTTGAAGTTGTTCCATTCAAGTTATCGGACAATTTTTCGAATCTACAAATCTAGAGAGAATTCAGTCTCATCCAATGGAATACAATAGAGAAACAAGAAGTGGGCGTACATTTCAGCAGGATAGACCCGAGGTTGCAACATGAAATTGGCAGACAAGCCAAGGACAAGCACTAATAGCGCCGAGTTGCAAAAATCAACTTCCGGCACTTTCCGGCACCCTGCAGACGAGGCTGGCCACTGAACGTGAATGTTGAACATGCATCTCTTAAGTCCATCCTCTAACTCAAACTCTTACCTGACAGCTATGGAAGGGGGTTTGCACCACTCAGTACGTTGGATCACACACTTGTCTTCTATTCATGTCAATTCACGTACTTCAGGCTGCAGAATCTGTGGGCTCGTCAACCATAACCGATCTTCCTCTGGAGCTCCTTGCTGAGATATTGAAGAATGTAGAGTGGAAGGATATCTTGCGAATGCGCCAGGTACGTATCGAATATTTTATAAATTTGATCTCTACTCTTAGTTCTGCGATAGACTTGCTGGCGGTTGAACGGCGCTTCGAAAGCGAGAGATATCTGGGACTGCCTACTTGCACGTATCTTCCGATCATCTTGGAACAATGGCGTCGAACCACCTCGTCTAGAGCGTGCGATTGTAACATACACATCTTCTGAACTTGAATATGTCGTTTTACGATGGGAAAGTGCTCAGCTGGGATGGAAGTCTACAAGCGATCGCCCCATTTGTGAACGTGTCATCTTGACGCCAGAGTCGAACTGTATACATCTGGTTGAAGGAGGAAGATGGCTTTTAGTCGTCGACTGGTACACCGCATCTATCTCATACTTTGATCTTGATAGCTCGGTGGTCATTGGGAGGACGTTAACTCCTCTAGTTTTGAAAGGGTACAATGTAGATCCGGCGTCGACCCTCTTACATATCGAGATGGACTATTCTTCTCCTAATCTCTCTTTCAACCTTGTGCTTTCTGCTTTCCGAGATATACAAGCATATGCCAAGGACCTTTCAGATATCCCTTCTCATTCGAACATCTCAATCTGGCATGTGGACTTGCTGCTGGATGACAACGGCAAAGGGGTTGGCTTGAACGCTCGATGCTTATCGTCCTTCCTACACCGACCTGAAACTTTTGTTGAACGAGCGATACATTTGGCTGGTCGCTATCTATTCATAGCTGTCAGTTTTTCCACCGGCGGCATAATGAAAAAGCACTGTATCGTCATCATCGACTGGCCAGCAGCAGGCGGTCGAGGCACCAACTATCCAATATATATGATTCCTCGAACAGAACTTATAGTATGTGTCGTTATTTTTATCATTACTGGTTTCTGATCAACCTGTATGAAGGATTATATGCTCTTGCTTCCCAACGACAAACTTTTGGTAATGTCACCTAACGTGATTGGGTTATATGACCTAGCCTTCTCTTTACTGGTACCAGACAACATGCCGGTTTCTGCATTCCCCTTTCATAATTCGCAAGATTGGTGTCCAATGGTGTGGAAAATTTCTCCTCCTGGCATACCCCGCGGTTCAGAAGTATTTGCAACATATACTTCGCCTCATGATATGCGCATTGTTTTCCCTCTTCCTGGAGACAATGCACTGTATGGTATGCCCGTTCACATTGGAGAACATGGCGAGATAAGTCCACCCGTTATCTGCAAGCTTGCTGATTTACCGGTCGATCATTCCTATGATTATTTTGCGGGTCACCAGTCCGCCATACGATCTCAGGACGTAGTGACATTGACCGAGCGGTGCGCATCGTTTTCCATATATCATGAATATGAACTTACATATAGCCAGGAAACTCCTCTTTACGCATTATTCATGGCCAGGATCGGGTGTAATTCTCGAATCGAAATCTGTTTCGAAGATCATTAGCAACAAACCACCATCTTGTATAGCACCAGCTATTGACTTATCGTCAGGTAGAGTGGTGACACTGAGTTCAAATGATGATCAGATGATTGTACTAGACTTTGCACTGCTTGCGAAGTACCCTTTAACTTGAAATTTAAAATGCTCAATAATAAAGTGTTTGGCCGTCGTTAGACATGGACATGGCTGCACTTTCATGTTCTCTACGAGGGGTTATACTTGCATCACGCGTGGTTTATGTTCACCGTTGCGTTGCTGCTGTCGAAGGATTACTTTTGGGGTGCGGTGATTGCAAAACCAGGTGTAGTATTCTTTTATGCGAGCAGGACGCTTTTCGAACTGTCTTATGAAACGTTGAACGCGCAGTACCTTTCAATGTATTACCGAACTTGAAATCGAAATCCCAATTGAAGAAGTGCTTACAATGAACGCCAGGCTCCACCACGCTCAAAAGAAGACAGTCAGTAAACACCGTTGGTTTTGTTGAATCGTTCTTCCTTGCCGCGGAATGTCATGCCCCATCATGGCTCTAATTGGCGTCCTCGAATTCTCTTGGCGCCTTAATTCCGTCAAGGACTCAAGGTTGAACGCCATATGTACAGGTCGAGTTGCAATCGCACCTGAAGACCTTTCTGAACGTCCTTTCTCATGGCGCAGAGCTACGCATCGGATGCGTCTGTTCCGATAGAATCTATCCATCTGCATAGAGACCACATCCTGAACGGCATAGGTTCTTTCTGACATCTGTAAACCGTAAACGAGACAAACTGTGAGAAAGCCAGACATGATTTTTTCGCCGAAAATAATGATATCCTTTCTCCGCCGCTTTTCTTCTTTGCGATTTTGACGACCCCCTGGGCCTACATTTTTCAAGTTGATTTTACGGAATTTTGTCATCGAGATTTTGTATTGAAGCGACCGTGAAGCTCCCCTGACGATAGTTTCGGAGATTGGAATTCGTGCCGTGAGCCGACAACAAGAAACAACTGGCACTTCGTGATGGATTCAACAAAGAACCACCACCCCCGTCCCACATTCCCTCCATACTTCAGCAATAACCTCAAGGCTGTTGGAAGCACGGGTTCCACTCCGCGCACCCAGAGACACTGACTACGATGGCGCCTGTCGGATTCTACGAACAGCAGCTGCTCGGCCTCGGAGTCATATGCCTCCTGGCGCTCACGGCCGACCGATACGTGGCGAAGAGTGCGAAGCAGCTTCAGTCCAAAAGCAGCGCGGACGACCGTTTGGAAAGCGGGAAGACGAGCAGCAGCGCGCTCGCTACGCTCACGCGGAAGTACTTGCTTGTCTACGCGATTGTGATGGGTGAGTCGCGGTCGTAACAAATATACCGGCAGGCGCTGATAAGTGCGACGTGGATAGGCGCCGACTGGCTGCAGGGACCTTATGTCTATTCTCTGTATAGAGATCAGTACGGCTTCCCAGAGCGCCTCGTCGCTGTTTTGTTCGTCACCGGATTTGTCTCGGCAGGACTCGCAGCGCCCCTCGTCGGGGTGTGGGCCGACCAGCACGGACGGCGCAAACTTTGCCTCGTATTCTGCGTCACTTACACCCTCGCATGCGGCTTTATCCTCATTCCTTCGCTCCCTATGCTCCTCGTCGGCCGCGTGTTGGGTGGTATATCCACCAGCATCCTTTTCTCCGCGTTCGAGTCGTGGCTCATCTCATCGGCGTCGGCGTCAGCTCTGCCTTCAGCGGACCTTTCAACGATCATGGGACGCGCGACGTTGGTGAATGGACTTGTGGCTACGGGCGCGGGAGTGGTGAGCAACCAGCTCGTAGGCTTCACCGCGAATTTTGCGGCGCCGTTCGTGGCGAGTGGTGCGCTTCTGATGTTGGGATGGGTCGTTATTCGCGCGTCGTGGGGTGAGAATTATGGTGGAGGCGGTGGCGTCGCTAGTGGGGACATGTTCCAAGTGAAGAGGCTCGGACAGGCTTGGAGTATAGTGCGCAAAGGTGTGTCGCTCCTTGCCACAATTTATATATATATCCTTACACATATTTGCAGACCCTCTACTACTGGTTCTTGGACTCACCCAAACATGTTTCGAAGGATCGATGTATCTCTTTGTCTTCCTCTGGGTCCCGTCACTCCAGGAAGCCTCCCCTTTCGCGTCTAGTCTCCCTCTCGGATATATCTTCTCAGCCTTCATGGTTAGCATGATGCTCGGATCGCTATTTTACACCGCCATCGTTGCGCACCATCAGCGCAAGCTTACTCGCGCCACTTCCCACACCAACGGACACAGTAATGGAAGCGTCACCAGCGCGAAGGTGGATTCATCCTTGACGATGCACGCGAAGCTGAGCTCGCTCGTCTGTGCGGTGAGTGCTCTCGCGCTCGCCACGTGTGTTGCGTCGCGCGACGAGCATATTCGGTTCTGGGCATTCTGCGCCTTCGAGGCGTGTGTGGGGATGTATTACCCAGTCCAAGGGACGCTCCGGGGCACCCTGATCAGCAACGAGCATCGGGCAACGGTGCGTCATATAAGCGTTCTTCACATCTTGACATACTCACATAGCGTTATAGTTGTCATCATTGTTCCGCGTCCCTCTCAATGTCTTCGTGGTCGTGTCGCTGCTGACGGGCGTTTCATCAGCGCGACAGGCCGTACTCACTGCCTCAGCGCTGATGCTGGCATTCTCTTCTCTGATGACGGGCGTTGTCATCGTGGATAAGGCCGAGGAGGTAAACGCCAGCAAAGGAGCTGGTGTCGTGGATCGAAGCTGATTTGATTGATATGATTCTTCAAAAATTCCATTCCTCAAAATCGGCAGTGCTTCGGCCTGCAATATACCACAACCTTACTACTTACTTACTGGATTGAACTTGAATTTGCGTATCTGTCATTGTATCGTTATCCCGGGCACTAATATTAATCTATAATGCATTTGCGACTGCTGGTGTTTCAGTCGAGCTCAAGTCGGGAATGATTAAGATTCTGTTCCCAAGGAATACGGAATTCAAGTGGTTCGCATGGTCATCTATGGAGATAATTAATACTATGTAGTGCGGAAATTAGAAAGCAAGTACGTTGGAGGGTGATAATAATACAATGCGTGAACGAATACCCAAATGTTGTGTAACAATCTACTTTACATGCCATGATCAGATTGAATCCCGGGAATAGCCAGCGCTTTCAGCGGTGGACTCCAACTCTGTCCAAATGAAGTCCGTAGGAAATCCACCATAGCCATGGCCCTCGTTACCCTACAAAGCTTGCGCTCCTGCCACCACCCCGATTTCCGCCAGCGCTGGTCGCGTATCCAGATATCGCGCATGATGTCGCGCGTGAGCGAGTCCGCAAGCCAGAACTGATAATAGAACCATTCCGCGCCACATTCTCCTAGGAAACCACGCTCCAAGCTTGGCACGAGGCTCGGGCTGGGAATGATGCCTTCGTGCGCGGGCGCGGAGGGGTCGTTCATCCATACGGTGAACATGCGCTCGGGAAAGAGGAGAAAGAGGGCGTTGAAGACATCCTGGTCGATCCCCACGAAGAGCCCCCGCGATAGGTAGTGGTCGTGGTATGCGTAGAAGACCTCGGAGAACCATTCGATGGTGGACGGGGAGCCGCCGAAGAAGGACCCTATAATAAAAACTTTGACTTAGCCGAATGAAGAAGATCTGTCAGAACAAAAATAAATTTCACCTTCGCTAAGCTGGACAGGGTTCGCGATGGGCCCCATATCTTCCTGCCAATCCTTGAACTTCTGCGCTGGCGGTTGGAATACGGGGAAGAAGAGAAGTTCGTCGGCGCTCTTGCCAGTCAGCTTGCTCCCCTCCTCCCACACCTGGTCAATCCGGGCAGGGTTAGGCCAGTCACTATAGTGATGCTCCCGTCGAAAGCTGCCCCCGTCGTTCCAGAAGGCGTAGTCGTATTCCTTGCCCTGCGCCTTGAGAACGTTGACCGCATCGTTCAATAGATATGGTTTTGCGTTCCACACGGCGTACAGCCCAGGCGAATGATGCCACTTCTCCGGGTCCATGTCGTTCATGCGGGTATACGTCTCTTCTAGGTCTCTAAGCGGCGGCACCTCGAATGGTGAAGAATAATTCGTGTCGATCGTGATAGGCAGGTCCCCTCGAACACGTCGGAGAGTATCCCCTAGCTCTGGTGTCGTATACATGTAGATGTCTGTCGTTATGCGGCCAAGAAATTGGCCCAGCCAATTTTCGTAGTCGGCTTTGGAGTGCTTCGCCTTGGCGAGGGGGAACATCGCGGAGACGATGAGGATGCGAGTCGCGCTGGCAGTGGCGGTGGTGTTTTGCGAAAGGCGCGTCTCATTGAGCGGCTTTTGGATGAACGCGCCCTCGGCTTCTAGGTAGTCTTCGATGGTCATCGCGCGCAAAGGGGGTCGCAGAAGAGGATCAAGGAGAATGAAGTGTCCCAACACCAGCCCAACGACGGCCGCACACCAGCGCACCTGGCCGCGCGCCAGAGTGACTTTGCCGAACTTCATCGCGAAAGGCAGACGCGTTTGTCGACAGGTCAGAATCTTGGGACAGGGGGACGAAAGAAACTCGAGCCCTAGAAGATGAGGGTAGGGAACAACCAGGATATAACGTAGAAGAAGTGTCCGCAGCACACCAAAGTTTATTAGCCTGATATACGTAACTTTAACTGTATTGCCCCACTCTGCCCGATACAGCTTGCCAGTTGCGCCGGACGACGAAAAAGATGGCTTATACGTTTCTTAAAGGGGTATGTTGTAATCATTACATCTCATCATCTATGTTCTCTATGTTCCGACATGGGAAGGTCCTTCAGTGGGCCAATGAGGGCAGGAGGCATGGGCGGCCATTCGACGGCGGCCATTGTTGATATTGATGGGGCGTCAATTCGGGACGCCCCCCTTCAGAATCATAAGTAGATTGGAATGAGAATTATAAACGTATGGCAGTGTCAATACTGCTATTTTTTGCTATGAGCACACCTCTCTGATTCACACAGTTTAATATGGTTGAACTACTTCAAAACTTTGAACGTTGAAGCAATTCTCTGGATGGGGTTATGCCCAATGATGTCGGCAAGAACGATTCCGAACGACATCGATCCTAGATGGATTTCATCAAATAAAATATCCGAGCCTTGGCTTCTGCGGATTCCGCAGCATTGGTATTGTTTCTTGGTTAGAACAGCGCTAAGGACAGATGTAGGGTTGGGTACTTTTATTACGAACCAGCTCAAGTAAACGGCGCGAGTATCTGCAGCTACCAACTTTCACGGAGATTTAGCAATAACTTCAATAATTTGGCAAGAAGAGTCTCGTGAAATGCCATTTTCATCTACATCTTTTCAAACCAGAGAAAGACTAATTGATTAGGAAAGTGTATGAAGTATGCACGAAATGGCTTCTGAGGCGTGGTGAATAGTCCACAAAAATGCGCACATTTGTGGTGCACAAGGCGGTTTAAAATTGGTACAATTGAATGCTCATAACCATGCTAATTTATAAAAGGACTCAGATCTGATATCCTTAGGAATCGGAGAGGACGTATCAGCCACAAGGTCTTCCAGAAATTCTGAAGACCCCCCTTCCATGGCGCTTCAAAGATATTGATGAACCTCCTTCAAGCTTCAAGATCGTGATGCTTGACCATTGAGTCGTTGCCTTCTGGTCGGGAGAAGGGCTCAAAATGGGCAGAGCACCATCATCGCGATATCACGATGAGGACGTCCCAAAGGTCGAGAATGACGGCAATATCCGACTCTATTTTCAGCCATGAACGCCTCAATCCGCCACTGAAGTACTTCATCAGCAAAAAAGCACGTTCCATGCACCGGATTTTGATAAAAACAGGCTTTTTATAATGACTTCTAACTAGAATGTAAGTCTGTTCAAGACTTATTACGTACGTACAAGTAAGACGTTATATTGGTAAGATATTGGGTACATTGTAATACGATAAAAATCTTGATGGGGTCCACAATCTAGTTGCAAGTATTTCAGAGACATTAAAAGTGGGTTGCAAGGGCGTTCAAAACACATACCATTCATTACAAGGTTTTTTACATACTTATTAAGTCCAATGCAAGTATGGTTGATGTATTGGAGAACGATTTAATCCCATATGACTCCTTCAGGTGGATCCAAGCGTTGTAATTATGTATAAGTGTATGGATTCGGTACGGATGTCCTGTCTGACTCTACGTCGTTAATCTCGACGATCAGTTAGAGTCCCGAGTCAACCATTAAATAAATGACATATTATAGTACTGATATGCGCATGTACATCTTCACATCCAATAATATTTTCTACTTGTACGAAATTCGGTCAGCGTGCACATTTTGTCGAAATGCATGGTCTGCACCACCTTAAATGGTCTCCCATGCTAGACAGAAATATTTGCCTCCAATACTCTCAACACTGTAAATGAGCATTATAACACCTGACCGTAATAATCTTCTCGTCTCGTCGTGATTTCGGCATTGCGTAGTTCGGCTAGGTTGCTATCGGAGTCGTTAAAGCACGCCGATACTTATAAAATACCTTTAATTTTGAAGAATATGTGTACTACATGTCACCTAAATGTAGCTTATATTATGTTGATTCCTTGTCTTTGAAAGAAACAGTGGAGACTGAGCGCTGAGCGCTCAAATTAACGTGGTTTGGGCGCGGAACGCGCGAGGCACGTGATGTATCTCAACTCCGATTCTAGTCCCGCCTCACAGGGATTGAGATCAACGAAGTCCGAATTCAAGCCTTCCTTCTCTCCTACCCTCACCTGCTCCTCCCCTCCCCTCCCTTTCTCTACGCACAGGCGACCTATGAGAGTATATTGAGCTGCGGATAAGCGTAGATACTCGCACATATGGCTATCTTGACCTTGCCGTGGACGCGTCTGGACTTGGTGCGCAAAACTGGAGCCTCGATATTCCCCGCCTCCCCGTTCCTCTGTGCTGCTTCCCGGCACTAGCGAGCATTTATTCCTTGGCTTAACGGTTAGTAATCGCTCTGTCTGTTCTTCGTATCACTCTGATGTTGTTCGCAAGCTATTTGAACCAGAATGACGTGCATATATGCGCCTTTGTTGAGGGGCGGCTCACTCCCGAAGCGCATATATCGAGTTGGATGCGAGTTGTAATGGAAAAAAGTCAGTCTTTTACGAATTTTACTTTTAATGAACCTGACCGAGTTAGCCCTACCATTTTTCGCCGTCCTCAGATAGTGAAAGCAGCCTAGCCAGCGATGGAAACGATCCAGAAGGCGAGTTTTGTGCATTATTCATCCTTCAGTTGACTCATCGGTGGTACTTAGATCCAATCATTTCCGAATGTGTCGATGAGGTGAGTGTACGAGGCGTCATTGATCGCGAAAACGTTAGTACCGACATTGCATGCCAGCGAGGTGAGGTCCTCCAGTTCCGAACCACGTTTTAATCACTCATGTATACCTCAGACTGTCAAGCTCTTCAACGCTCACATTCCCTATCCCTGCAGCGCTGTAGCCCGGTATTTTATTCGCATATCGGATAGTTATAGTACAGGCTAGTGTTGGCGTAGTGTACCGTGTACATTTAGTTATTCAATCCATCATTTTTATGCAACGCTACAAATGATCGATAACCGTAAGCTATAAAATGGTTTTCTGACGACTCGGAATGATTCTAATACCTACCAATATTGTAATGACTTGTTACATGATTGTTATCGACATTGTAATGCCTTGTGATGTTGACGGTATATTGAAATCGTCACAAATCTTGTAGACATTGCAAGGGCAGCTTTATTATGAACCCCCTTTCAACTTGACCTCAACCTTTTGACATTGTAATGGATTTTTATATAAATGTATTACATTTTATAGCCATTTACTGTGACCGCTTTTTTGCTGATGTGACTCTCATTATCTATATCGAGTGCTGCGCATTTAACATATACAAGCAAACAACGTTTGACGCTCAAGCGATAATAATACCAATGGTCCACCTTGTGACCGTCTCGTTATCGTTTTCCCAGAGAGAGAGCAAGGCAGGCGTTATGTATTCGTAGCATCTCTTGATTTTTTGGGATCGGTTAAGTCACTTGATACCGAATCTTGAGCTGCGTTGTGGAGATATTTGAGCAAGCTGACAGGCTTCTGCTGCTACGGAGGCCCAGAGTACGAAGTGAGCTCACATCTGCATCTGGCGACCGGAGCAGGAAGATAGAAGGTTTGCAAAAGTAGCGACGGCGAAAATTGTGCTCCTCCAAATCCAAAAATATTTAGAGTATAGTAAATTGTGGGGTTCTACAGACGAGTCGACGTACCATACACATCATTTGATTTACAGAGATGACTAGCCAGCGTTGCCTGCCATTGATTTGTTAATTCCAAAGATTTTGTGGACAATGTTTTGTCATTGACAGCCGATGAACTGCTTTTCGTTACATCTCTCAATCCAGGACGCTATTCTTCTGCAGCGATCGTCTTTGAATTTCCTTGACTCGCGCCATGCGATATTTTTTTGAATTCCTCCTTGCACTCGTTCCTTTAAGCTTCAGGGTCATCTTTGGTAGAAGTAGCTCGCTTTTCCTTCGATGAAATATTCACCCTTCTCTCGTGGCCTTCAATAATGCCGATCCAAAATTCTACCCTCGAGCCAAAATCACGGCCCTGGCTGCGTTTGTTAGGCATCTTCATTCCTTTTGTTTGACGGTGGATTATCCACACTCCATCAAGTCCAGGGTAATTTCACAGCGAGATTATCCGCATTTGGCGATTTTACTCCGGTCCGCATGGGCGCCAAATTGTGGACGAGGATACTCGTAAACTAGAAAGCCTGACAATACAGCTATCGTCAAAACGCTAGACCGCCTTACGTTTTCCCTCAAGTGGTGTTGTCCTGCATAAACAATGCAACGTGCCGCTGCTGTATGACGTTGCCTGGCGACTGTGCCCCACTTTGTGCGGCGAAATGGTTGAAAATTACTTTATATGAGCTGTGGTGGTTCGGATATGTCGTCTTTCTGCGTTGAAGTGCGGAGTTTAGGTAACAACGAGGCAGAGCAATCCACTAACGACTTACACTGGGTGCACAGCACCGTATTCGGTGATCGAATACAATAGAAATATGCTACAAATAAACGTTCTATTGTGACCATACTAGGGGAAAAAGTACACAAAGAATACGCTAACGGATTTTTATCATATCTTTTGAAAGCATTATGGTCCGAATACGGTAATAATTACGATTGTATATTTTTACGAAATTTGGAATGACGAATATGGCCAAAATACGGTGCCAGCATATTCAGCCTCGGAGTATGGTAAAAATATGCTGGAAGTATGCTACCCTATAGTCAAAATTGACTCAGCTCTCAGTCTATAGACCAGTTTCTATTCATTTGATATAGACATTTGTATTTGAAATATAGGGCATCATATTTTTACGATACTCCGAGGCTGAATATGCTGGCACCGTATTTTGGCCATATTTGTCATTCCAAATTTCGTAAAAATATACAATCGTAATTATTACCGTATTCGGACCATAATGCTTTCAAAAGATATGATAAAAATCCGTTAGCGTATTCTTTGTGTACTTTTTCCCCTAGTATGGTCACAATAGAACATTCATTTGTAGCATATTTCTATTGTATTCTATCACCGAATACGGTGCTGTGCACCCAGTGTTACCGCATCTCACTACTGAGACGGTATATCCGCGGAGAGTAAATGGAGCTGAATTTCGATAAATTGGTAAACCGACGACAGCCTGTGATCAAAACGATGAACTAAATTTTGTTACATGTGTGCGAGTTTCTATATAATATACTGCGGAAAAAATATAAAGTGTATCAAAAAGGGTTATAAAGTCCGTCTATGTAATTGTTTCGCCGAAAGAAAGAAAAAAACAAAAGGAAGCAGTTAGTACCACGTAAAGATTGGAGTTTCGATCCATCCAAAATATGAAGCGGGGGGTATGCGTAAAGCCGAAAGAAAAAAACTAGAGATTGGCTTTCTCCTTCTCATCTCCCGCATTTGAAGGTGGGATGTATGGGACATCCTTGACCAGCGACAACATATGGTCCACAACTTCGTGTGGTGTATTCACGTGCCACACGGCCAATGTGCGTTTGCTGCTGTGGCCGACAGCAGTCGTGAAGACGGACTCGGACTCGATCTTCAGCTCGACGGGCTGCGCTTTCGGGTCGTCGATGAGGGTCACAGAGAAAGGCGCGGTCATGGTTACTTTCTTGACACCAGGTGGGAACAAGAGGAGGGCACGGAACATATCCTCGTCCGTCTGAAGCGGATAGCTCGTTAGAACATAGTCACAAACAAGAACCCATAGAGTTCATACCTTATCGTCACCTGCGCAGAAGATGAAGTCTGCATCTGGGTTCTGATACAAAATCCGCTTGACGATTTCACCCTGCATCCGCAGCATTGGCATACAGTTAGATAATGATAGAAATATGACCCACCTTGTTGACGGCAATCGGTCGAACCTCGAGGTTCTTCTTTCCCACAAGGACTAGATAGAACGTCGGACACTTAGCGTGACATCAAAGCCGAAAGGAAAGGATGTTGTCATACCCTCTATGGGCCTCTTGTGTGCCAGGTTATTTTCCAGGAGATCCTGGCACTGACGACATTGGAATTGACTGTCATAAAAGAAAAGCATTGTTGTCAGACTATGAAGGCGAAAAACACGGAATAGAAACGATGATGCTTACCCCCATTCAGGGTCAGCACCACGGTAGTGCCATGTAATCGAACTCTTCTTCATCTCAATATGGCTTCCAGTCGTACGCTAGAACGAACAAATAAGTGTCAGCACGTTGCTACCCATTCCTCAGATGAACCACCCATCATACCTCAGTGTAATACCTAAAAATTTCCTCGACCTCCGCCATCCAGCTCATGTCAAGGTTCTTGGTGAAATTCGTCCATTCGGTTCTTCCGCGCTCCTTGACGAAACCACCATGCTCGGCTGAGAAGCCGATGTTCTTCAGATGTCCGAGATGCTGCTCGAGGAAGGCGCCGTCGCGACCAGAGATGATCCAGACGATGTTCTGTGGGTCCTCCGACAGCTTCTCCAGGGCCTCCAACGTCGCCTCGGACGGCGTAGCCATAGACGGCGTCTTGACGATTGGCGCCAAAGTACCCTATAAGCAACCGTCTTCAGTTAAATTCATAACATTGATATATGGAGGAGGTTACGCACGTCATAGTCGAACAAGAAGAGCCTCTTCTTCGCGTTCTGGTAGCACCTATCGAGCTGCGCCTGAGGGATATAGGGCGTTTTGCGCGCGGTGCCGGACAAGCCCATCTGGCTCAACAACATCTTGACCAAAACGGCGGCCCAGGTGTGGGATGTGTGGGTGGTGACGACCTTGTAAAGTTTCTCGTGACGAGTAGCCTTCTCCTTGGGATCCATGACAAGTCCCTGATTTATAGCAGCGGCGACGTCCTAAGCATCGTTCAAGGTCAATGAGGCCCAGATAAGGAAAAACGAAAAAAGTACGTACTCCGAGATTCCATGGGTTCACGAGAAGCGCTTGATCCATGTTCTTGCTGATACCCATAAATTCACTGAGAACGCTAGGGTTCTTCCCACTATCGTTCTGCGCGATAACGAACTCCATGCTGGTGGTGTTCATCCCGTCTCGAAGAGGTGTGATGACAGCGAGATCCGCAACGCTCAGCAGTGCGTAGAACTCGTCCTTCTTGAGCGTTTGATGACTGAAATGGGATGATTAGAATTTCATCACATTTTAGAAATGCAAGGCGACGTACTAGTGGTGCACAGGGATGAAATCCAAGCTTCCATATTCTCCGTTGATGTGCGCAACGAGCTCGCTGACCATGCGTTCAAGCTTGGGCGAATCGGTAAGAGCTGGACTCGTCACTTGGATCATGACCACGTTTC
The DNA here is from genome assembly GCA_015484465.1 of Pholiota conissans. Lineage (NCBI taxonomy): Eukaryota > Fungi > Basidiomycota > Agaricomycetes > Agaricales > Strophariaceae > Pholiota > Pholiota conissans. The sequence goes on from MU155215.1 coordinate 35,328, forward strand.
CGACCCATTGGGGGTAATCCTGGAGGAGCTTCTCAAACGCGCGAAGCTGCAAGAAATTCTCAATTCAGCAAACAAGCTCCGCGATAACGGGCATAATGATCCACAGACGGACCTTTTGCAAGACGCCTTTCACAACGTCAAGCTTATCGCGACCGACGATGATCTTCTTTCCTTCGTATAAGGTCCTCAAAGCCTCAAATTTGGGCTTGATGCCGGGTCTCGTGCTATAGAAATTAACAATAATGTCAGGTGAACGGTATTTCATGTGCTGGAAGATTTACTAACGTATCACGAGCAACACGCTCAGCATCAATTCCGACAGGGCAATGCATGACAGCGGTGACATGGCCCTCGACATCGATTCCGCGCGTCGTAGTTTCGTAGCCGCATACGCGAATACAGGTCGAGATGAAGTGCCGCGAATAGGAATAGGTCTAGAAAATGATAGTGTCAATTTTATTCATGTACTTCTATATTTTTTTTCGAGTGCCTACCTGGAAGCAAACCAAATTGGCTCCAAGCATACCATCCAAAATTTCTTTGCGGCCTATTTATGGGGGTCAAATGAGCAAATACCATTCAAGAACGACGATAATGACTCCCAAAAGGAGGTCCGAAAATGAGGGGCGTTCATAAACACATGGTCCGTGCATCGGCGCTACAGAAATGACTCGTTGCCGGATCGAGCAAGAGACGAGCGTCAAACCCCGGACCGCGCAGAATTCTCCCTTTCACTCGTCGACTCCAAAGCATCCCACCATGTCCAAAAGAATGACCTCATCTAATTGAGAAAGGGCCCACTGCGTGCGAGCCGAAAAGACCGATGAACCCCACAAATGACGATTGCGATGACTCGATCATTGAAACGAGGACAAAATTTTGAGGGAAAAAAGGAGGAAGGAGAGGACTTACGAGGCAGGCAGCGGAAGACTTCACTACTTGGGAAAGGCGTATGCACGAAGAGGCCTATCACTGCGTCGGGAATCGATTCGCGAATGAGCCTAGGGGGGGTCACATGCTGGTCAATACACAGATGATACAAAAATAAAGGAGTATGGCCATTGTCTTTCCCCGGAGAAGGGTAGATGCAGGGAGGGGTAGACGAGCTTACTTGGGGACGAGGAGAAGATGGTAATCGTGCACCCAAATGAGATCGCCGGGACGGTAAATCTCGCCAATGCGCCTTGCGAAGGCTGCATTTGCGGCTTCGTAAAAGGGGTAATGCGAATCAGCCGAGGAGTACTCGGTGGCGACGTCTTGCCACAGTAGGTAGTGGAACAAAGGCCATAGTGCTGTAGAGAGTGCGTGTCATGAGTGTGCGGTACCTTGAAGCAGCCTGAGGGTGATGCAGGTAATGTTGAGACGTACTTTGCTTGCAATATCCGTCGTAGTGCCCGTGTGCGACCTTATCGTCCAGCCAAACGGGGACGTACTTGGTCTTCGTGTCCCTCTCGTCATCAGGGTCGCTTTCTTTGGGGTGGTAGGCCTTAAGCGCGGCTTCGAATTCGACACGTTGCTGGGGCGAGACCGAGTCGACAGACAACTTGTCGGTGGGTGACGACACTATATCGCCGGTCCAGCCCACAATGAGCTGCTCGTGGGTCGCTGATAGAGAGCGAATGCCGGAAATCATGGCTGCGTGTCCATGACGGGGTGTAAGCGACCACGGCGACTGGGATTCGCTGGCGAATTTGGAGTCGTCTTTCGCGAAGTCTTGAGAGGGTGACTCGTCGTCAGAGGTCGGTGAGCGGGCGTCGTCGTTCTCTGAAGGGGGGACCTCTGCGGGCTTGCTAGGAGGCGTGGCAGGGGGGCTGAGGACGCCAATGTCCTTGATAGGAGGCTGTTTTTGCACGAGAGTGGCGAGTATGGGGAGATAGTGGCAAACGTGGATGATGCGCCCCGAGAGCGGGATGCCCGCCTTGCGATGCTCTTCCTCGAGCTCAGCAATGTTGGTGCGGACCTGTTCGATAGAGATGTCGTCGCCCAGCCTGGTGTAGGGCTCTGCGAAGGACTCCATGGCGTTGTGAGTGTGCGTGTGATTGGGCGTCCGTGTGATGCGCTCGGGAGGACAAAGAACGACAGGAAAAGGAGGAAAAGAAAGTTTAAGTAGAAAGATTGGGAAATGTAATCGTCAATCGCGATGCTCGACAAATCGTCATAAAGTGCCGGAAATGGCAAGTGCCGTCCGCACTATTGATCCCCGATGTTCGTCCGGTCCGGGGCTCACCGAGGTATTTCCACTGTCCACGTTCCTCCCGACGAGATCCTTGATGCGCTTTCATGTCTTGTGCTTTCAAAAGCACATTTTGACTCGCACTACATCTTTCCTGAGTGCGCGCTGAGGTTAACCATGCCTAATAATCGACAATCAGCAAGAAAAAGTACCTACAAACATGTGATCAGAGGCGAAATCACGACGCCGTTTTCCATGTCCTCTAGGCCTTTTCGCATTTGTCTAGAGACGGAATAGAAGGACTTCCATCACAGCCGTGTTCAACGTCCCTGCTCCGAACTTTATTCTGCGCCTCTCTGTGAGATAAGATCCCCATATATGAGGGGCATAATTAAACAGCCACGTACGTGAGCGGCGCACGTTTGAATTAAATTGAACGCGATCCATGCGTCCATTCGTCTGTTCTTGCTGTTCTACTGAGTATTTTCCGCTCGAATAGATTCTCCAAAAGGCGGCTCTACCATCGGTTTATGGACAGCACAGTCGATGTAGGAGCAGGAAAGGATGAGGGCTTGGAGCACATGATGATGCGGTCGCCAGTCAAATCGCGATGCCACAATTGATAGTGTGGATATAAATGTCAATGAATGCTTGTTTTCAGTGCTCATGTTCCACTTCAGGAATATTTCTCGCTTATTTTAACTCTCGTGGGCACACTTGCGATTCTTGGATATGAATCCACGTCTATAAATATCAATCAGTCAAGAGTTATTGAAGAGACACGCCTGTTTCGACTGATGCTGGGTTCATGTTCAACCTGATACATGGTTCAACCGTATCGGATGATGTGAATGAGCAATTCAACAGCTTCTCACCTTATCGTCACGACAAAGGAACGGAGCATATGCGAGGGTGAACGCACTCTTGAATCACGATGCATCGCGGTCGCCAAATTCAGATAGTTCTATGTAGGCCAATTTGCAGATAAGTAATGGCGAAGTAAGAAAAAGGGATGTATGCGTACGTTCTCCTCCTCATAGACACCTTTTGCGAGGTAAGCAATAACGAACCTCCATGTATGCACGAATTAACGCGTTTATCAATTTCACATACTTTTCCCGTCGAATCTCGACGCACAAGGAGTGCCTTTCAAAGCTGCCGACTAGAATCTGAGGGTTGATACTGGGAAACGCGAAGAAACGGAATATATGCGCACATTAAGCCTCACATCCGCCTCATGGCCACCTATTGCGGGGTAAGTAGCACCCAAGAATCAGGATTTAGACTAGCAGAGCGTCTACCAAATCTTGTCTTCTTAACACATGTCCTCGTCAAGGCTCGGCGTTACAGCGCCAAAAGATGTGAAGGGTCAACTTTGGGTCGAGCATGAACTCAAAATTGCAACCGTAAGTCCATCCTTATTGTTGTAACTCGTTTTGACCACGAGGATGGATAGATAACTTAGCTATCATGAAGATCAGCTCTCGTAACATCTCGTATGCGTTCAAATGGTTCACAAAGGGCTCTTCATTTGCTCTTTCGCTCCGAGGCGTGGTTACGGCGTATGATAATGGTGGTACGAGATAAAGATAAGATAAGATTGACAACACTGATTTCTGATGTCACAGTCACACCGGCGCGAGGCATACGTTTGCGCCGCAACTTGGCCGCCACCACCGCCGTCTCTTTGGAGCTATTCTGCATTCTGGATTTTACTTCGTTTTTCTGAGCATTTCGTGATGCTCGTCATGGGGAAAAACTATAAAATCTTTGAAGTTTCTTTCCTTCCAAGCTTTAATCTCATATTTCTCGCCGTCAACCCCGATGTTTCAAGTCGAACTTACGAACGTTATTCAGTTCTCCGGTTCTCTCTGCGAATAGCTTGCTTTACCTTTGTATCAGCCGAATGTCTCGTACATTTGATCACCAGGAATCTTCGTCGTTACGCTCGGTCACGGTAAGAGAATCCTGATGCTCCAAGCCACATTTTGCTAAAATTTTTGTGCCCGAGTGCAGAAATCCGAAGCTTGGTCTTTTTTATTGACTTGGTGGCGTCCTATTAGAAACTGACAACATTTCTTTGTGCTATACGCGCACATCTCCAGAATTATCGACAATTTCTACCCCGGTCACACTGTCTATTTCTAGAACTAATTCTTTTAGCAAACGGGCTTTTGGAGCGTTTGCACCGTCAAAACCCCCGTATCCCCGTGGAAAGAAGATCTGTCAAAGATAAACAAACTCTTTTTCTTTTTTCATGCCCAATACGAAAAAAGAGGGTCTGTCACACGCCCAGCCTTGTCTATTACGGGGACTCCGATTGGTAACTCGATTTGCCTTTGACTAGATCAGCAGCCCGCCAGCAGCCGCCTCACCATTTGAAATTCGAGCACCATTCACGCTAACCGATCCGCACATCAATGGCGCTCGCGCTAGGCGCCCAGGCATCCGAAGGCGACCCCGGATCGTCGTTGCTCAGCCTGCCCCTCGATATGCAGACCTACCTCCTCTCGTTCGTCGCGCCTCTCGATATATTGCACCTGAGAATGGTCAGTGCCTATTTTTCTCATGGATTCTGACCCGATCACTGTTCTCATCTGCTATAACTAGACTTGTCGGTCTTTCTACAACATCGCGTCGCAGCAGATCGTGTGGATCGAGGCGCTGCGCCAGATATGTTTGGCGAATGCAATTTTTCTTCCGACCTTTCCGCTTGATGAGATGACGGTCCCGGAGCTGGAGCACGCCGCTATGGCTCCGTATAAATGGCTTGCGCTGGGATATGTTGGAGATGGGTCGGGTACGAGGACCTCCGTTGGCACGCATAGGATACGAAACCTTTCCCCAGTGGAAGCGAGTTTACACTCCGACGAAATGGATCCTCCAGAGGAGGATGACTTCGAGGTTCGGTCTCTTTTTCTTGTACCCGGTGGACGTTTCCTAGTCACATTTTCCTGGAGATGGATATGCGTCTGGGACTTGGGTTTTGCGACACCCGAATCTTCAGGTTCCCCTATCCAAAACGACACCGACGTTTCCGAGCCAATTGCCAAAGTCAAGGTTGACTTGCATTCAATGCACCTCGTTCACGCGTCGCCCGACGGTCAATCCTTGCGGATTTTCGTTTCGTGCCCGACTTATGCTAATGACCAAAAACTGTGAGTGACGTTGATTTTGCAAACATGCTTAAAAGTCCCAGTCTAAAAATTACCTCGACTGTCAGCACAGATGTGTTACATGTTTTTGAAATATATCCCCAACACGAGGACGCGGAGCTAAATTTGATTGGGCGCTTAGATGTCGTTGGTGAGGATGTGATCAGATTTTGTTCACTATCGGGAGATTGCTTCGTTTTTCTGCACGGTTCAGTATTGAAGATTTGGAACTTCAAGACCAACGGGTGGACGAGCTGGACAGTGCAAGGTGGTTTTCAACAGGTAATTCCGATTTTTACCCGCAGCGTCTTCAGTTTATCTATATATTTCTCGTGATAGGCCATCGTTACCCCTACCCTCGTTCTTCTCATTCATTCGACCGCAGTATCGATATGGCGCATACCCAGGCTAATGGTTAATGCCCCCCTCTTCTCATTCGTTAATCCAACCCCTCAACCTCCCGCCCTCAATATTCCGTACAGTGTCTCAAGACCGCCAGGGGATGACGTCTACTCGGGACCGAGTGATTGGTACTCCGGTACCCCGCTACCCATTACATACGACGTAGCCACCATCACCTCCCTCGATGAAATGCATCTGCAGCGCTATGAAATAGTGCTGACGGATGAACCTCCGTACGCCACACTTGTAGAAACCTTGGCGGCTGTTATTCCTGTGCGTGATGACGATGATACTTTGAATTTGGAACCGTATCGGTTTTGCATGGACTCGCTCGTTGCGTGGTGGTATGAAACGTACACGGATACGATGAATATATATACGGGGCCGGTGCGGGCGCCTCAAGATGCAGCGGGTGGTAGTCAGCGTGTGCTTGGCGTGCAGACGACGGCGATATCCGCTGCGGGCACGGCGTCTAGTTTCTGTCCCATGTCGGGACGCTTCGCATACCTCGACGATGACGATGACAGTCTTCAAGGTGTTGTTGTATTAGATTTTCTTCTCGTGCGTTCTTTCAACCCGTTTGTTGATGCTATGCGCGTTGATTTTTTCTTCTTTTTGGCGGTTTGGACAGCCCTTAGGCGCGATGCGCTCTGATAATGCTAGACCAGCCGCTCACCCAGTAGAGCTAGACAACAATCTCGCAGACAGCGGGCGGTGGATGGACGACCTTACTCGATGGAACGCAAATTTATATAATCCTACGCAATTCTAAAAGTTCTTGACGCCACATTTTATTACCAAAATAGCGGCCAAATATAATGCTAATCAACCTCAATAGCACAGTATGAATGTATGTTCTCAAGTGTAGAGTATAATGCCAATGTATCATTCTGATTGTCGAGATCCATCTATTTTGCAATCGATATGTTTTTTGAATGAACGCTAATTGTGAAGATGTTTATTCGTCACAATGGACAGCTATGTATTTTTGGCGGTCCAATAAGCGAGTCGTCATTGCACGGCTATCGTATCATTGGCGACGTTGAAGGATGTCATCTGCGCTACAGTATGCAGATTGAAATGGTAATCTGAATCATGATGAATCCTTTTTACGAGTTCTAAATACCACTAGGTCTAGGTTCTCTTGGATGCATCAAAGCGGACATTTGAGAAGCGAAGTTGCTGTACTATATATAAAATGTGTAATTATGGCTTTCTGAATTCAAAGTCGCTGCCTCGGATTTTTATACTCATGCTCGTCGACATGTCGAATTGAGAACCCCGTTTTATGTACTTATAAATAGGGCATCCTGACACTGGCACGGTGTTTGCCAGAGACCAGTCCGATATCTTGCCGAGGCAATCTCTGATAGAAACTTCTTGTTGCCCTATATGTTTTGGGATTTAATGGAATCATAAAATTCATTGAGGCGTCGATTTTAAAGGGGAAGTATTGGGTTGCTATTGACTATCATCGTCAACTGGATACCGGCGTTTAAGGATGCTTGTGTGGCCAAAAGATTGCCTTTCGATAGTCCTTAAGCTGGGGTTTCCGAGAAAGGTCTGCTCTGTAGTAGGATAGATACCGTAGTACTTGCATGTCAGTTTCATCGAACACTCTTCAAAGTTCATTGACCATCATTTGACTGCGTAGAATGATATCGTTGTTATTAATACTATAATATACACGAACGTTTATCGTGTTCAGCATGCCAAGGGCTCTCCCATCCGTTGATATCGCTGAAAAGCAAAGCAAATGAACATTTGTTGCGATGGTCGAGGCGGTTGAGCGGTGGGCAATACGCCGCAGGCGCCAGCGGCGTGAACGCTGCCAAGGCGCTGTCTGTTTTTAAGATACGCTGTATCTAGGAGCTCATGCCCACGTCAAGGTGATAACATTACACAGTTAATCAAACTGTCTCATGAAAGATAAATACATTCTTCGACTGGCCCACTAACCCATGGTCGATGCGCCCGAACATTGTGCATCATATGGTCGTAGATTTGGCGCTCATCCATGAATATCCCCAGTCGGTGTACAATAACCTCCGTCTGCTTTACTTTGCGATGTCAAAGGAAATGGTTGACGTTTTCTTTCATGGGAGTTCGGTATTTGAGCTGAGATATATGGCCGGGCCCGGCCAGGTTAAATATACCTCTGCTTCACTCCTTATTGTTAGAAGCAGCAGTGTGCCATCATGCATCAGTCTCCATCGAGTGAAAACTTTATATTTACGCTCACACTTTCTATGACATCTTCGAATCTTCGATATCAGTGATCACGTATCAGCGTACAGCCCAGGGAAAGACATATCAGTCCGAGGAGCGGTAGTGTTTGAGGAGTCAATGCAGTGCGGAGTGCGGTAAATCTCTCAGAAATCCACGAGAATCAAGAAGAAAAACATGGTGGCGGAATAATGGGAAGACACACGAGATTCTGGGATGCGAGCCTCGTGGAATGGCGTTGAATAGAAATACCACGTGGGCAAAAAATAGCGATCAGGGTCCGCGTGGGAAATAAGCTGATGGACATTTCTCCCTGTGCCAATTACATATTCCCTTTCTCTCGCTATCCGTCATCCCGCCCGCCCGACGTCCACAGGCTTTCCAGAGCTCCTCGTTGGCCGACTTGCCCCCAGGTGAGGCGCGTTTGAACCGTCTCGATACGTTGAAAATTGATCGAGGACCCTGTCCATGAAACGCTGTTCCTTAAATGCTTTTTACACAGGTATAACCTCCGATTGATCCCCCTGTTGGTTGGAGTTTAGGGCATCTTTTTGGCTCCATAACGTCCACGTCGAACTGGGCGTCTCCCAGAGAATTCAACACTCCCCTCCCCACCTTGACACGTCGACTTTCCCCGCGTTTTGCAGCACAGATGGCGTCGCAGACAGCACCGAATCATACTTTCGCGCGATTCAGCCGCGGAGGTTTTGGTTTTTCGTCGCGGAATGACACGAAAAAGAAGGCGGGGGATGACGAGGACTGGTACATCCCGTACAATGGCCCTGTCGAGCTACCGCGCGATGCCCCACGCAGGGAGAAGCTTAGAGACAGCTGGGGGGATGTGTTGGAGGACTTCGACGATGGTGTTTTGGGCGACGAGGAGTTGCAGCTTCGATATGGGGGCGATTTCAACAACTCGCGTACATCCAGCGGGCGATTCACCGAGGAGGAACGCAAAGGACGCAGCAGGGATAGGACGTTCTCTGTTGCTTCCGGACGGACAACCTCGTCGGGCGCCATGGATCCGGGTAGGGGAAGCTTCACTCTAAATAGACGGTCAACGGTTTCGACATCGAACCCTCCTCCTCTGCCGTCGTATGTCAACATTGATGCTATTGGGGGTGTAGGGGAATCGCCGGTGCCCCATATCAAGAATTCGAAGGACGCGCACCGGATCAGCATCGCGAGTATATTCAGTTTTGGCGCGCTGAACCGTAAATCCGCCACCTCGCCGTTCTCGGAACTCAAGACCAGTCGCTCGCGAGCCAAGACGCTGCTCCAGGAGAAAGAGAAAACGCATGGAAAGTTTGACTCTTTCGGCCGCGGAAGCGTATCCTCCGATTCCCATTCCAAATCTGGGCCGAACGAGAACCAACATCGTCGGCCGCAGGACAAGCAAGCAGACAGACTTAATTCAACGGTCACAGACGATGAAGACTATTACAATTCCTACTATCAAACACTCATCCCGCCTCCAAATTTGGATCATACCAAATTAGCGCAAAATTCCCCTACCGCCTCATCAGGCTCTCGTGGTTCGTCGCAACGCGGCGGCGTGTCGCGCCAGAATTCGACCTCCACGACGTCTCCGCATCCCTATGCATATGCTTTCCCCTCCACCGAAATTCCCCAGCCCCCCCAGAGCGCCCCGCTGACGTTGACACCTCACCCTTCGTACCACCCTGGGCCCAGCATCCCCCCGCGCTTGACATTCACCACACCCGGCGCAGGTCCGAGCAGTTCCGGGGTGCTGCACGCCCGTTCCGCATTCTCCCCGATCGCGTCTGGTTCCAAGGCGGTGAAAAATTCCACCTCAACGCCCAACTTACGGAACGGTTTCTCTCCCTCCCCGCGCTCTTCCCCTACCGGTCGCACTGGCTCCAATGCGAAGCCCCAGCCTATCAACACCTCACTCGCCGTGCCTACTTTCGTCTTCCCGAAAGGCAAAGAGCGATGGTTGTCGGCGGAGACGTGGTGCGATGCGCTGCTTTTTCCCCGGCCGAGGCTGCGGCTGAAGCAGGAGATCCTGCCTAGCGATGCGGCGCCGCAGATATCGTCTTCAGGACGGATTGTCAGTCCCCCTATGACGCCGACGGAGCAGGAGTTCGAGATGCAACAGAAGGAGCCAGGGATTGCATCGCGGGTTTTAGCTCATTCGCGATCGTTGGTGGATTTGAGATTGGGGAAAGGAAAAAAGAAAGAAGAAGACGAGCCGCCAAAGAAGTCAATATTGGTAGATGGTCAGAAGAAGACTGGAGGCGCGGGCCAGACTTTGAGACCGCCTCGGCCCAAGAGTTTTGCGATGGATGATTTGGCGTTGCCATCCCCAGTGCCTTCCCTAGCACAGTACGTTTCTTATTTCTTTTCCTTCACATTTGAGAATCATTAGCTGACGATGATTCTGCAGTGTGCTTCGTGAAGGTGCCCAGTTAGAAAGTGACAGGAAAGCTTGGCAGCGACAAGCCCAGAACTCGTTTGGCAATAAACGCTCGCGAACCGTTTCGCGAACTCGATCAAAATCGCTCACCCAGAGAGCACACCAGCAAGGGCATCAGCATCAAAGCAGCATGGAATACATCACTGCTCAGGCTTGTCTTGGAAGTCAAAACTATTCTCCCGCGATAGCGCCTCCTCGCCTTGCATATTTCAGCGATGGAACGAGTACGCTTACCTCGAAAGCATCTCATTCGCAGGGCTCGCATTCGCACTCGAATTCGCTCGTCAAGTCGTTTACTAAATCGACAAAGACGCATTCGCGGACGCACTCAAGGAATGATTCGTGGTCAAAGTCGGCGATGAAGGTGCCAGCAAGCAAGCCTCTTGGAGGTTCAAATTCTGGGCTTTTGCCAGCGGATCCGTTCTCTGTGGCGATTACTCCTGCACAACAAAAGGTGGCGGATTTGGAGGGTGCGTTGAAAGGCCAAGGAACGAGGTTTATTCGTCTGGCGGACCCAGCGCATCTGCCGGTCGATCGTGGTCTACCGACTTACCCGAGTACAAGTACCAATACAACCTCGGGCGGCTTGAGGAAGACTCCATCTCCTGCGTTCTCCAACCTCAGCGACTCGAAGGTCGGCATCGCACTTGGAACACCACCAGAAGAGGAGGCTGATGCGGGTGCGAACTACCTTCCGTCTCATCCTTACGCACATGGCGGGCTGTCTTTCAGTAAGGCGGCGGAACAGCGACATGCGGATTTCGCCGGTCCACATCCGTCCGTCACTGTTGCGCCTGCGACGCAAGCACCCCCAATTTCGGAAATTTTGGCTAGACATAAGCTGCCGCCGCATCTCGTTCTCCATCCATATGCTCAACCTCCTTCCAATCGTGATAGCTACATCGACGCCAACGGTTTCATCGCTCAGTTCAGATCGGACGATACGACACCTCATGCGAGCAAGATGTGGGCACAGCTCTCTCCCTTCGGTGGAGTTGTCCAGGAGGTTCTTTCAGGAGATCTCCGATATTCGCCTTTCTCCCCTGAGGATGGCAATTCGGCGAGCCGTAATACGTTGCATATTCACGACATCGTAGGCGTTGGAGAGACTCTGGTCAACGCGACGAGATACCACCGCGCTAGTCCAGATAGTGGACTGGGTACGAGCGAGAGCCATGGGAATAATTCCTTGGGAAGTCAGAATCAGCAGCGTGTCGTTCTTCAACCCAGCAAGGGTCAAGAATTGGATCTTCCTGAGTTTGGACCGGGGGATGGTCAAGATAACGACGGCGAATCCTCGAGATTCGTTGCTGATCAGGAGCAGGAGGTGGTAGAGAATGCCGGTGGGCACTCCATTTTTGCGTCGAATCGTACCTTGGCTTCATCCGACTACGACTATCTTTCTCTTCCACCTCAAGGCCATCGTTCGCGAGGCCAATCTCCCGCGAGCGCCATGACGTCGGAGAGCTCCTCTCCTCAACAGTCGCCTCAACCTCTGGGCAGTCCTCATGACTTGGAGAGCTTCCAGGACCTATTCTTCCGACCCAGCATGAACATGAACAGCTCCCAACGCACACCAATTGAAGCCGCTCTCCCAGAAAGCCCTTCGCATAGGACGTCGACCCCATGGGACAACAGCATGCGGAGCCATCGAACGGACAGCAGCCTCACTAATCTCGCCCGCCAGCTGAACGACGAGTTCGAGCAGATGGCTCGGGACCACGAGAGGGAGAGCAGCCAATATTCACAATCTGTGGTCTCGTCCATGCGCCAGCAGAGCAGGCGGCCTACGGAGGCGAGTTTGCAGTTTGTGTTTGAGGAGATGCAGCGTTCGGCGTCGCCTGTTGAGGACAACATGGCCGATCCAATTCAGGCGTTCAAACCTTCAGGGAGACTGCCTGAAGACGTTATATCGTCGAGAGCGTCGTCCTTTATCGAAAACAGCACAAAGGATGATCCGACTGGTGAGCAGACTCACATTAGACTGTTGTACTCAGCGCTTATTCGATATCTCTAGCCGTCTTCAGAGTGGGCATGGTTGAATCAGTGTCAACTCCACCGCCTGTTTCTACCGAACATCACCTGTCGTTCATCGGGCAGACGCATGACAATCAGGATCAGCAAGTTCAACAACTTCAGCAACGACGGGGCCTGGCCAGCCCCGCTTCCCCCGATTCACACGCTCGTGTTCTGTCCGGTCTCCTCCCTCCTTCCACCGAAGCTACTCGAAGTAGCTATATGACCACTTCCACTCTTTCCCGAATGTCCAACTTATCCGATTTCCCAGCGCCGCCTAAGGACAATAATCGTACAGTGCCGAAGCACATGTCGCTCCTTAGCTCCTATTTCGACGAGGCGATCTCTCAGAGTGAAGCCCAACCCGAGGCTGCTCCTACAGCGCCCTCTACCCTTCTCGAAGAGGATCGAGTGACGTTTGGCGGAAACCTATCCGCAAACGACCTCGCGAAGACGCTTTCCTCACCTCAACCAGAACCATTCTAAGGACAATGAAAAATGCATCATAAATATTATCTCTATTCTATTGTTTCTTTCTCAATTTTTTTTTTCGCGCGAGCTTTAAACCATAAGGGCTTTCTGTTGTACATATGTATTACTTTTCAATAATGTTTCATGCTGTACATTTCTTTTCGCTTTCGGCTCTTATGGAGTACATACCGACCTGCATAATAGTACATTCGGAATTTCGCAATCGTCAATAGTACGATATTAGTGGTATAACTTTTAGGGTCATGATGATACACAGAAATACAACAAGGAGATTACAGCAAATAAAAAAAAACATGCAAAGCAGACGGAAGGTCAAATTTAATCGTCATATTGGGTCAACTGCAATTGATCACGGTCAGCAATGATGGGAGCAAACATGATAGATAGAACCAAACTTACATCAAGAGTCAATGTCCGTGAACTGTTCACCTCCTGATCTCGATAAATGCCGACCAAAGAATGACCTCGTTCATACAGTGAACCCTTTAGACTGATGACGATGAACTGGAAGGTGTCAGATGCATGGGCCCTGATATAATTTGCAATTTTGGCGACATTGGTATTATCCAGTGCAGCATCGACTTCATCGAGAACGAAAAAAGGAGCAGGTTGATAACTACGAAAGATGTCAATTTCCAAGATGCAAAAAATAGGTTCTGCATACACACCTGTGAATAGCAAACAGCAATGCCAAAGCAGCCACGGTTTTCTCTCCTCCTGATAGCTGTTCCATATCTCGGAATCGTTTCATCGGTGGCATGGCATGATATTTGATACCGCCATTGTATGGTTCCTATGCGAGCTGTGAGATTTTGGAGTACAAGACGATTTAAGTGAGATTCGTACTTCGCTATCCTCTAAACTGAGATACGCGACACCTCCCATGGGCGCAGCCTTTCCCTTTGTCAGCTTTTTATACACCTCATCAATGTTGTCGGAGATGTGATTATAAGCTTGGTTGAAGAGGTCACATCTAGACGGATTTCATGAGTGTTAAACATAATTATTGGAACAAGAAGGCTGACCGGCGCTTCCTGACATCGTTGAAGTGGTCACGAGCCTGCTTGGAATCTTTACGGGCTTTCTCCGCCTCTCGTTCAGTATCCGCAAGCTTGGTTTCAACATCGTCAAGACGTTCCATCGCCTTCATGTTTGGCGCCATTCGCTCGATCTCTGCGATCTTATCTGCGATCTCCTTGTCCAATCGTGGAAGCGCCTCGTTGATGTCTTCTGTATCGACCTCCTTCATGTCCGAAAAGTCGACTTGGATACCGTAGTCGGCGACGGCCTTAGGCTGTTGAGTGCCACTATCATCTTCGTCCACATCCATGGCCATTTCTTCTCGAAGGTTCTGTACGAACATTGAAGTCAGAATATTGGGTCGACGTGAGATAAACAAAACTTTCCTCTTCCATAGGTACGTGCTTCAGATCGCCCTCCAACAAAGGGATGTGGATTTCCTCAAGTCTGCATTTGCGATACAGTGACGATCTCTCAAGCGCCAGCTTTTCGATCTCGTCGTTCTGTTTTGTATCAGATCAGCAAATTTGGAGAGAACTTTTGGCATCCACTACTCACCCAGGCAGCAATTTCCTTCAGCGCCTGGTCCAGAACCTTGGACGACTTCATCGCAGTCTTCTTCACCTGGTCGACTATCTTCGTCTTCTCTTCAAGTGTTCCTTGAAGTTCGGCTAGCTCTTCCTTGAGGTTTTCGACAACGGACTCGGAAGAAGCAATGTCGCGTTCTGCAGTTGATTTCTGCTCTTGCAATTTGGTGAGATTTGTCTCCTCTGTGGCGACGAGGGTTTCGAGGCGCGTCAAGCGCTCGCGGGCAACGTTGAGACCTTCCTTCTCGAATTCAATTCTGCGCAGCTATTGTCAGCAACGTATATGACCATGTTCGAAGACAGAAAGACGTACGCATGTGTCAGCCTAGCAATTTGTGCGTCATATCTCAAACGTGCTTGACTCTCTTCTTGCGCCACCTTGAGTTGCCTCTCTTCATATTCTCGAATATCGGAGACGCCGATCTTTCGACAGAAAGAGCTGAAGACGCCATCCTCTGCTTTATTGACGATGTGGGCGAATTGAGCAATACGATCTTGCAGCGATTTGTGGGCATTTTGCGACTACGAATAAGAGTGGTGAGTCAGTAGATAGGACATATACACAAAAAAGTAAAAGCGGACCTTTTTCAGCTCAGGTGTTACACCTTTGAGCTCGCGGTCAATGAATTTGAGCTCGTCTTTCAAACCCATTAAACGGAGTTTTGACGCGTTCTGGTCACTGCATCAGAAGACATGAAACAATTCAATAGAATATATGCGCACCAAGTCATCCTTAGCAACGACGATGACACTTTCCAAACGGGAGATCTCCGCAATCAGGGATTCATCCGTTTTTCCGCGGGGTTTTTGCTTGCTAAGTTCACGCTGTTCAGCAAGGAGGTTATCACGGGCGCGGATGAGACCTTTGAAATTCTGTAGTTGAGTGATTGTCGAGAAGAAGATCGTGCAGTCATCGTACCCTGTACGTCCTTCTCGTCCCATTTCTTTGCGTTGTTATGGGTGCTCCTTCCACCGGTTATTAAACCGCTCTTGTGAATGATGGTACCCTCCAAAGTAACAGCTGCAACGAAGACATGAGCACCGCTACGGAAGATGAAGGGAAGACGTAAACCGTACCTTTCACTTCCTGGCCCTTCTCATAACATACATAACGCGCGACCTCCATGTTATCGCAAACAAGCGCACTGCCAAGCGCATGATGAATCGCTCTTTCTACCGCGCCCTCGTATTGCACCACGTCCACCGCAAGCCGAGCGCCCTTCGCAAATGAACGATATTTATCGTTGATCGGCTTCACTTGGATTGTGTCCAAAGGGATGAACGTAGCCTGGCCCGCGCGTTGGGTGCGCATGTATTCGATGCAGTCTATGGCAGTCTTTTCTTCATCGACGACGATGGATGAAATGTTGCGACCGAGAACAACGGAGACGGCGGTTTCATATTTGCGTGTGATGGGTTTGCAGAGGTCGACAATTCGCCCACGCACACCTAAATTATTGTAAGAATCGTGGAACGAAAGTGTAGTATAATCTCGCACCAGGGAAGATTCGCTGTAAATTTGCCAATGTTTCCTTCAGCTTTGCCTCCTTTTCATTCTCGTGCTTCTCCACGCCGGCTTGAAGCAGCTGCTGGTAGACGTTCTGCAATTTCTCGTCTGCTTCGACTTGAAGTTTTCTGGTGGAGAAAGTGATAGAGTGAGTTACAAGTAGAATACCATCCGTGTTATATCACATACGATATTCTGGCCTTCTCCGATTGCTGGTTGTCTAGTTCTTGTCTAACATTCGCCAGCTCAGTTTGTAAACCGGCGATTTTCTCCTCCAACTGAAAAACGACTGTCAGTATCATTGATCGCAAAGCTTGGTCAGAGGGCATACCTCTTGCTTCTTCTCCGTCACTGTCCTCAATTCCTCGGAGCGTAGGACCTTCTTCTCTGACAAGCCTTGTTCCTTCTCCGTGAGTTGTGCGAGTGCCCTTGAGGCTGTCTTTTCCTCGCGAGTCAGGGTTTCGAGAGATTGACGTTCATCGACGGCCAGGGAACTTGAGGTCGCTTTACTGCAAACCAAAAGCATCATCAGTTCCACTGATTAAGGACGTCAGATGAAAAATCCTACAGTCTTCGATATTCTTCTAGGCTTTCCTCGCTCAACGCGACGTTATGCTGTGATGACTTTCTCTGCTCCTCTAACGTGAAAAGTTAAACAGCAATTAGGAGTGAGAAGTAAAAAGCCACTTACCCTGCGCCTTTTGAGCGGCCTTATTGACCGTTACAAGCTCTTGCTGAAGCGAATCAACCTTGGTTTGGAGTTGAGATTCAGTCTTCGCCAGATCCTCCTTCGACTTTGCGGCGTTGTTGAGTTTGCGAGTTGAGTGGGAGATTTGAGCTTCGACGGCTACTAGCTCGGGTTTCTGTGGATTAAAAACCCCAGTGAGAGACTGAAGCAGGAGACAGAGGGTGCGCAACGCACCTTATTCTCCAGAGCTTTCTCCGCCTTTTTGATAGCCTTCTCTTTCTGCATGACGCTTGTCCTAACCTTCGCCTGTTCTGCCCGCGCCGCTTCTACCTCTTTCTCTTGCGCTCTTTGCTCCTTCCTCAAGCCCGAGAGTTCCTTGTTCTTCGTAACGATGGATCGTGTGTTGCCCTCTATTCCCTCGTCGATGTGATACAACTTTGTGAGCACGCGTCTGAGGATAAGGTCGTTCTTGTCCTGTACGAGATTTTCAAACTTCTCAGCTTCGGTCTTCTGCTCCTTGTACTGCTTGATTTCGCCAGCAATCCCACGTCGCTTGGTGAAGTTGAAAGTCGCGTTCTCTGTCGCGCGCTCCTGCGCTTCTTTCGCCTTTTCGTATTCGGACTGCAGTTCGAGAGAGCCACTGATTTGTTCGATGAGTCGAGTGAGTTCGCGTGGTGATTGCGAAGCGACGGCTTCTACGTCGCCTTGGAAGACGAGGAAATTCTTGGCTTTTACAAGAATATTGTGCTGGACGAGAGCGGCGTTATAAGCGGTGTATGTAACGGTTTTATTGTTCAACTTGTACTCGGAGGTGCCGTTTGTTGAGATCCTGAAGAGAGAATCAGACAGAACGCGTTTCCAGACCGCACAAGACTCACGTTCGTTGAAAGCGCCATTCCTTCTTGTCCTTATCGACATAAATGGCCATGACCCATGCCTTCTTCGCTGTTCCTTCTCCTTCAACCTCCTCTTCCTCATCCTCCTCAGGTGGCGCGGACCCTTCTTCCGCCGCCAACCGTCGTCCGCGATAGACCAAGTCCTTCAATTGCGAACTTCGGAGTTGCGCGCTCTTCACTCCCAGAACGAACGAAATAGCATCCATCAGATTAGATTTTCCAGCTCCATTGGGTCCAATAACGGATGTAAAGTTCATAAACGGGCCTATTGTCTGGTGGCCTCTACAACAGAATGAGCATCGCGCCGATTGGAAAGTTAATCAACGTACCTGTAGGATTTGAAGTCACAGACTTCTATACGGACTAGTGGCATTGTAACTAGTTGTCGTAGGCGTCAAAGATATGATAAGAGTGAGTCGGCGACTCGGAACGTCGTCGTCGTCTGCAGCGGCGGCGTTCTCGTTCAACGTTGAGAAGTCAATGTGAAATGTCGCCACCGAAACTTGACGCGTCCGTATATTTGAAACTCCGACAATTCACCACGTGCTGCGCGTCGAGGCTGAATTCGGGATTTTGAATTTGCTAATTCTTATTTTCCTCTTGTTTCTTGTCCTTCTCAGCTATCCAAACCTATTGGAGTGATCATCCGTTTAGGCCTTTTCTTGAATATGACACATATTGAACTTGGAGCTCCTGAAATTCTTTCCTGTAATATAATGGACCAGAATCCATGCCACGACGTTGTATGTCGAGTGAACATTTTACATGCTCAACTCACAATAGTTCAGGCTACCATATTGATTGATCATCCACTGGAGCTATTAATCGAGATTATGAAGATTGTGGAATGGAGGGACATCTTGCGAATGCGTCAGGTATCGTTCATTCATCACAACGAATCATTTTCTGGCGCACTAATCACTGCAGTAGACATGTACGCAGTTGAACGATGCGTCGAAAGCAAGAAACATCTTGGACTGGCTGCTTAAACCTATCTTCTGGTCATCTTGGGACAACTGCGTTGAATACCCTCGTCTGGAACGTTCGATTGAAACCTATACGCCTTCGGAACTCGAATACATCGTTTTAAGATGGGAAAGTGCTCAGCTAGCATGGGTGTCTACAAGCGACCGCCCTATTCGTAAACGTGTTGTCTCCACGCTGGAGTCAAAATGTATGCATCTAGTTGAAGGAGGCCGACGGTTGCTAGTCGCGATATCCACACCGCTGCTATCAAATACTTCGACCTCGAGGCTTCGACCGTTACCGGAAGGACATCGATTCCTCCAGCGCTCAGTGAGAGCAGAGTCCATGTGTCTGTCCTTATGGCTGTCGAAATACGTTATTCATCACCGATCTTGTCCTTCAATCTTGCTATTTCTGTCATCAGATATACATTTGAGGATTACGCTGCGGCCAGTCAATCAACAGACCCACTCTTTGAAAACATCGTCGTTTCACGTGTTGAGCTGGTACTGGATGACCATGGAAAAAGGATTGCCTTGAATGCTCAAATCTTGTTAACGTTCTCGCATCGCCCAGAGATTGCGAGACATCATGCGTTAATCTTGGCCGGTCGTTCGCTCTTACTGTCGGGCACTTATACCTGGGATGATACTCAAATTTATGAAGACTGTATCGTCATTATTGACTGGCCAGCTGCAAAAAATCTAGGCATTGAGTATCCAGTACATATCATTCCTCGGACTTCCGAAAAGGTGCGTGCTGTTCTTCGTTCTGTTTGCTTTTGATGGTTCTGACGAAAATTGTCAAGGATTTCCCGTTCATACTTCCTGATAACAAACTTCTAGCGTTCTCAACCCCTCTGATTCGAGTGTATGACTTTGCCAGCGCTTTAAGGATACTTGCAGAAGTGTCGATTTCTTCGCTTGATTTCCGCAACGCGGCATATATTTGTCGACCACAATAGAAAATTGAACCTCCTATGGGGTGCCAACTTATGTCTCGGTTGATGAAATACGAGTTATCTTCCCAGCTTTTTCCTCTCCCACTGTCACTACACTCTATAGCATTTCTTTTCGTCAAGGAGATGGCGCGATATACCCACCCAGCATATGCAAAGTTGTTGATATACCAATAGAAAATCGCAGTATAGGCCACTATAATACTGCTCGATGTCTCAGCGCAGTGACGTTGGATGGACGGTAAGTACTCTATCTTATATTTCCATTCCAGATTCATGGATGTGCCTTAGGAAACTTATTTTTACACATTGTATGTGGCCAGAAACAGGTAGCGCTCCGCAATTGAAGACCGTCTCGAAGGATATTAGTGCTAGCTCGTCATACAATGCTCAGCCGCTTGTCGACGTACCATCGGGCCGCGTTGTAGTACTAGGTCTCACCTTCGATCAAAAGATTGTCCTAGACTTCGCGTTACTTTGCGAACATTCCTCGACTTGTCATCCACGAATGAACCTCTGAAAATTAGTGTTATCGTGATTGTTCTCAATGAAATGCATTTACATGTGGTCAATAGTCTTGCCGCTTGCCTATGTTCCAACAACAATACCTGGTGCTATTGTACCGCGGCATGTCGCGGCGTGCGCACCCGGTGCTAGCGCGCCATGGAACCCAAGTCACGCGAACTTGTTCCCAACGTCCATACTTAGCGAGCGAGCTCCGCCCGATGTCCGTATTGAAGAGGTACTTCAACCTTTACCAAGCGAGAGCTGGACCGGTTGAGCCTCTTATCTTTTCGACCCCCACAAGTTACTTATCAGCTATCACTGCGCGCGCCGATCCCCAGGCAACTTTATCAGCAGTGACTCGTTCATTAACCTACCCACCAGTACGTTAGACGATGCGGCCACCTATGCTGTCTGGTCGGGGACCAGTTGCGGCTTGTAGAGCCTTCATTGGGACGCGTCGAGGGTACCACGACGAGTCGTTCGGATTCCGCAAACCACGCGACTATATCTTTCCAGACTGTACGTGCGTCATCGCCGTCTCGTTGCACTGATTGACCCCTGTTGGCAGATACTCAAACACAGCTCGATAATCGAGCTCAAAACGCAGCTCTGCTTCGCTATGTCGACTCTATGCGCACACATGGCCACAGAGCTGCCAAAATCGACCCACTCGACCTGATACATCGAGAGGAAGTTGCTGCGTTGTTCCCAGAGCGCTACGGGTTGACGAACGACGAGCAAAAGTACAACGTCAACGGCATACTGTGGACGAAACGGGTAGGAGATACTGAGGAAGGAGAAGAGTGGTGGACGTTGAAGCAGATACGAGAGCATTTGCGAAGTGTCTACGTCGGAAATATCGCATACGAGGTGCGTCTACTCCGTTCCTTCCATTTCGTGATAGCCATTGACGTTTTTTTACCAGTATATGCACGCCCCATCGAAAACTGAACGTCTTTGGTTCTCTCATCTTCTAGAATCCCAGTCACTCCCCAAACCAGAAGATACACCACTTGTGTCGATTGACACGGAGCATAAACGGCGCATACATGGACTTTTGGCGCGAAGCGAGGTCTTCGACAACTTCCTTCAGCTAAAGTTCCCCAATTTGAAGCGATATGGGCTGGAGGGAGGTGAATCAATGCTTCCTGCTCTCGATTCACTTTTCGCAGCGGCAGCACAAGCAGGGGTTCAACATGTCATGCTGGGTTAGTATGTCTTCTTGCGAGGAATAGTATGAGGTCCTGACGTCACTCCTTCTAGCCATGCCTCACAGGGGTCGCCTTAATCTACTCACCGACGTTTTACAATATTCTCCCGCGGCGCTGTTCCACAAGATTAAAGGAGGGTTTGAAATTCCAGAAGAGCTAGGCGCAGAGGGCGACGTATTGAGCCATCTAGGTACATGATTATTTTTTTTCCCTTCATCATCTGTTACTCAGAGTCATACGCCAACAGTCGCGTCTCCAACCCTCTCGTACTCCACCACTTCAAATTCAATCAAGGTCTCCCTCTTACCCAACCCATCGCATCTTGGTGAGAACCTCCTTTTGAATGTGCCTTTCCACTTTTCTCATATGAAAATCACCTTTAGAGGCCGTTAATCCGGTCGCAATGGGCAAAACACGCGCGAAACAATATTCCCTGCTGAAGACCTCCCCTGATGATTGCAAGCTCGGCGACAAGGCGATGTGCGTCCAGATTCATGGGGACGCAAGTTTTGCTGGTCAGGGTGTCGTTATGGAATCTTTGGGACTGAGTGAGTTGTTTTCCTTTTTTCTTTTTTTTGACTGGGGGCAACTTAAATCGATGTATTGGTCCGCGTTAACAGGCAACTTACCCCATTTCACGAGTGGAGGAAGCGTTCATTTGGTCGTTGAGTGAGACTTATCCATTTTTGTCACTCTGTAAATTTCGCTGATATGTTTTTGCAGTAATAAGTTCGTCATTACTTCCTCTTAACCGTTCGTCGACAGCAGTTGAAGAATTTGCTAGCATCGGATATACTACCCCGGCTTCAAATGCGCGCTCATCCCTTTACTGCTCCGACGTTGGAAAGATGATCAACGCTCCCGTCCTCCATGTGAACGGAGACTATCCGGAAGGTGCAGAATCTTCTACTGTTGCAGTTTACTCTGGCTCACCCAAGAAAAAGATGTCGCCAAAGCTATGGATATTGCTTTTAGGTATAGGAATTACTTCCGAAAGGATATTATTGTGGATTTATTGGTCTATCGTCGTTGGTAAGCTTTGATTTTTACCCCAACTGACCTCGTTTCTGATTCTCTTTTAGGGGGTACGTATCTCATTGTTCCGTTGGGTAAATGGATCGCCGATTGAATTTGACAATACATCAGACACAACGAGTTGGATCTTCCAGGTATAACTAGCCCGCTGATGTACGAGAAAATTGCTGCTCGGAAATCGGTGCCCCAGCTATACGAACAGAAGCTCATCGTACGTCGACCCACTATCTCTTATCTCTCCGTTCCTTGTTCCTACAAAACTTAACCGTTTGATTCGTAGGAGGAAGAAGTCCTCACTCCTGAAGATATCAACGCCGTGCGCAGTTCATACAAAGGGCACCTCGAATCGGAGCTCGCGAAGGTTCCTTCGTATGTGCCCTCCGCTTCGATGCTCGAAGGACAGTGGAAAGGCATGGTTTGGCCGAGGTCTAAGGATGCGCTCCATGAGCCTGCCACTGGGGTGGATGTAGATGTTTTGAAGGATATTGGACGGGCGAGTGTTAAGGTTCCTGAAGGATTTGTGAGTCTTTTTGATTAGATGGGATGTTGATTGAGAATCTGAGGTATTGGCGGGCGGTGTAGGAAATTCATCCGAAGTTACATCGGCATGTGAAGAATAGGTTGCAGAGCATTGAGTCAGGGAAGGGTTTGGATTTCGCCACGGCTGAGGTACGCATATCATAATCCCGCGACTGTTCCATTCCTCTCATTATCTATTCTTTGTTATCCGGTGTGAATAGGCGCTCGCTTTTGGCTCGCTGTTGCTTGAAGGTAACGATGTCCGCATATCTGGACAAGATGTCGGCCGAGGGACATTCAGCCACCGCCATGCGATGCTCGTGAACCAGCGCACGGAAGGGGTCATCGTGCCTTTGAATGATGAGCTCAAGGCAGATGGGAAGTTGGAACTGGCTAATAGTGAGCATCATTCCCGTTCTGTTATCACGCCGCATGGTTGACATTGAGATAAATAGGTTCACTCAGCGAAATGGCGGTGCTCGGCGTATGTGAATAGTCGATGTATCGGTGTAGAAATTGTTGACGATTTGTATAGTTTGAGTACGGTGCTAGTTGGGAACGTCCCAATTTGCTTCCCATTTGGGAGGCACAGGTTAGTTCACCTTGTAGTTCTTCGGAAGGAAATCGGAACGTCGACGCTGACGGTATTGTTTCTAGTTCGGAGATTTTTTCAACGGCGCACAAGTTCGTCAAAAACATGTCTAGCACTGTCGATGTTCTATTCATATCCTACGATTTTTTTACATAGGTCATCATCGATACGTTTATTTCCTCGGCTGAAAGTACGTGTCTCATTCCTTCATGTATCCTTCTTCTCCAAATATGGTTCTTCTAGCCAAGTGGTTGAAGCAAAGCGGGATTGTCTTGATGCTTCCACACGGCCTCGACGGCGCTGGTCCTGAGCATTCCTCGTCGAGACTGGAGCGGATGTTACAGGTGTGTAATCTGTACTCCCAATACTCTAAAGGTTATTTTTTCTCATTTGCCCATATAGTTGACGAATGACCGACCTTATTATGAGTCGTTCCCGAACAACATGAACATGCACGTTGCATTCCCGACTACGCCAGCGCAGTATTTCCACCTCTTGAGGAGGCAAATCTGCCGCAACTATAGGAAACCTTTGATTATAGCGGGGCCGAAAGGTCTTCTTAGGCTGGCGGTGAGTTTTTCATCCTTTATTTGATCGAGCTGTATAGAAAGAATCTTCTTAATTATAGGCTGCGTCGTCTTCACTTTCCGATATTTCCGAAGGAACATGCTTCCAACCTGTTCTCGCAGACCCTATCGCGGACGAAGACAGCGTGAGACGCATTGCGCTTGTCTCCGGAAAACTCTACTACGACCTCGTCAAAGAACGCGAGGCGCGCTCTCTCAACAATAGCATAGCGTTCATCCGGATCGAAGAACTTGCGCCGTTCCCATTTTCGGCTCTTTATGAAGTTCTGATCAAGTACGGGAGCGCGCATGAGATCATGTGGGTCCAGGAGGAACCGAGGAACCAAGGTGCCTTTGGACATGCTAGGGAGAGGATTGCGAGTGTGTTGGAGGGTATGCGTTGGGACGATCTCACCCTGGAATATGTTGGTCGTGATGAGAGTGCGGTACCTGCGCCTGGTGTTGGGAAGCTCTATCAGAAACAGCAGCGAGCACTTCTTGATCGGGTTTTTGAAGGGCTGTAGTCGACGCTGATTATATTCAAATGTACTCGACCACCTCAGTCGCTTTCTAAATTATTGCGGCAGATAACTTTTTGTCGGCCAGAGGGGAACTGCACTGAATGATCACGCGGAATGACTGGGCGCTGTCCACAAATGCTAAAATCGGGAGAATAACTACCCGCACTCAGCGCTGTGGGTCCACGAATGGATCAGCAGATCGCAGGCTCGCGTGTAGCACAACCAATTTCGTCAACAGCCGTTCCGTGGCATACGAAGCTTGAGGCCTAAAATAGCTTTTTCTGCGCCCATGATTGTTCGCATTGATGTTTCGTTCTCAAAAATCAGAAATCCATATGATAAGGTGTATTTCTTGTTTACGCTGAGAATTGGTTTAATTAGGAAGTTGGACATAACGAATGATGAGCGAACTCAGCGAAGGGCCGAAGGCATCTATATTTCTAACAGGACCAAATATTACAGCGCTAGGAAAAGTTGTGGGGAGGGGCAACGCCCTCAACGCGGCTTTTATTTGTACATATTTGTATCTCTACAAAAAGTAGTCTTTTCAAGGAAAAACAAAATTTAAAGACATAACATCGCCTTGTAAGCCCAAAAAATGTATAGTTGAGGTTTTTATTGAGAGTTATAGGCTATCGCCATAAAAAATCTGGAAAAAACCCGGAACTGTGGCCTGATCCTGACTCACTAGTGTATTAGATCAATCGAGTTTGGTGGTTTTTTCTGGCGAAAGCCTTTATAATTGACCCAAATTTGGTCTAATGGCTAAATTTTGTGCAGAAAGTGATGTGCAGATTTTAAATTTTGTCACTAAGTATGGGGCCAAAAACGCGGCTTACCCGTCAATAGGCTGGGTTGTTATCTGCCCGGCTGTTTCCGGGCAGATAACATTCCACCTTACACCTCACTTTGTCCACTGTATATCGTATCTTGAGCGCCCGTAACTAAACGTAAATTTTTGAAAATCAGAAAGTACACACTATATATAGCCTAAAACAAAACTGTCTCTTAAGAATTCTGTGAAATGCCCTTGAGGGTGAGCAATGGGGACCATGGCAGATAACTCGACTCCAAATGTTATCTGCCACACCACGTGATGCGGCCCGGATTTGCCTTCGCATAGACGCCGACTTCATTGAAATTGCGCCCATACTGGGTGCCTCCTGCCGTTTCACGAGTTCAAATAAATATAAATGCAAAGATTATATATTGAGGTATCTGCAACTCATTTTTCAGAGGTTTAAATTTAGTTCTAGGTGGTGTGACATTTTTTTGCCCTTGAGAATGTATATTGTGTGTCCGAGACACATTTTTGGGATGCGCAATGCGCGAGGAAAAAAATTTGACTATCCTAGGCCATAAAATACACTTTTTATAAGTAAATGCCAACGCCTTAAGCTCTGCAAAGTTGCTTGCAAATTTCTATGGTTTTTCCTTTCTTCTTCCTCCTCCTTCCTTTTTCGAATTCTTTTTTGTGATTCTTAGGTAAGAATACCCAGCCTATCCAGGGGAAAACCAAAAACGCGCTGTGAGATTATGTAAGCGCGGACGCCCTTTAGATCCTAATAGATGTAAATTTTTGAATAGTAAAGCCAAATATACATCTAATCTAATCATATATACTGTATGAGGACATCAGCGCTCAGCTCAAGTTTAAGGTACGGGGACCTCTCTCAGACCAAGCGTGGCGGGCATGGCTGCCAGCAAGGTCTGCCTAACAGAACACTACAACAGCTTAACTCTTCTATGCTCAGCTTCAAGTTAAGTGTCAAATTTAACAGACCTCTGAACAGGCACCTCCGTTTTAGGAGCCCTTTTGTTCTCTGAACTGAATTGGGGGTGGAGTGGCAACACATTGTCATACAAAGAGGATACCTAGAAGATACCATCGGGGTTTTTTATCGTTGTTAATTCGGCAAATCGCCTGACGTGCGGTCTGTGGTTTTCATTCGAAGGCGCTTGTTCAGGCTAATCGACGAAGCGGAATATACACATAATTAGCTTAAAATACTTCCTGCTCTTGATTCACTCTTCGCAATGGCGATGCCGCTAGGGTAAGAAGGGGAAAAGGTTCTCAATCTAAGTTCTTATTCATTCCAAATTGCCACAACTAGAATCGAAGTCTGGTTACTACAATTAATGCTTGGATTATACCTGGTCCTTTGCTACTTCTGTTTTGGATTGAATAAACACTGAAGAGCTGAGCAATGTCGTCTTTCCGCCGCTCGACCCGATGGTGGTGCTGCCTTCGCCTGCACGGAACTGCATTGGTGTATCATAGTAAGATGCATGTTTTGTCGTGACTTCAGATATGATGTCCTTCGTCCAAGATCTTCCGTTTATGACCCTAAAGATAATGAACTGGGGAGACAGGGCCTGGACCAAACAACATATATCAACAATTGAGCAAACACAGAAATAGTAAGCATACGCAGAACGTTGCCCAAATGAAGAGGAACGCTGGGCCCTCGTCCAGATTCTTCCCATATGTAATCGCGAAAGCGATTCCAAGTATACTGAATGGCAGGGCAGACTCGATCAGGATAGCAGAAACACCGGTGTACATTTGCAGCGCTTCGGGGGGGAGACTACGCTTTAGCTGCTGACGGGCCTGCAAGAGTCGTACAATAATCATGGCGGTCACAATTATGTTGAGTGATACTGATAACGCCGCCCACGGAACGCCAAAGTTGACTGTTTTGCCCCTGAAAAAGTTGCTCCCTGGAACGGCACTTTGGACAAGTGTGATCATTGCCATGGCTAAACACCAATGAAGAGAGTTCAGTATGTTTTCGAAAAGCAAAAAGCCCACACACCGATGGAGCTTAAATATATGAGGGACGGGAAGATAATAGCCCAGATGCTACGCCCCCAAATAATATAGCAGCGATAGAGCTATAAGCCGAACTTCAGTGTGCAGTTGCCCGTAATAGGCTGTAAATTTACCAGTAGACCGTCTCCGATGAAATTTGTTACTTGATTTGCAGCCGTTCCAAAGGTCTGCCACCATATTGAGCTATTCGCCATGAGATAGCCGAGGGGACCGCCATCGAAGTCGCGGTGGTCGATCCACATAAATTCCATAAAGACGACATCGGTGAAGACAACGACTGCTGTGAGCGACACGGAAGATGCACCAATAATTACATAAATGCGACGTTTGGATTGAAGAGACGGAGCTGTCTTCATGTACAAATTCAGGGAATGAGCAAACATGTAAATCTCTAGCCCTATTCATTAATCATAGAAGTTATCACTGCGATCGCAGTTGACGAGGAGTAGATATACATACCATAGAGGACGCACATTACGATAACGCCATAATAGAGCGAGCGCTCCAGGTTGATATCAGGCGAGTCAGACATCGTCCAGCAAGCGAAGATGCGAATAACATGTAGAATAAGAAGAATAGCTACGCCTTGCACTTTAAACCCGTGCAGGGCACATTCCCACCTCTTGCCCATTAAATGAATCGACCATGTGAACAACAATGACAGGAAGTCCAAAATCGAATGAATGTCGGTCAGGCTGATAATCAAAGATGTGCGCTCTTAGATAAAATTAGGCAGATATGACACATCTACCCGAATGAACCGCGAGATATCTCGAATTCTAATTTTGTGTTCCTGTTGAACGCGGGCAAGGGCAATACCAATGTATAGCGATCTGTCCACTGTTCGCTCTTGTATGGCGTGTTTCATATCATGTATCGTTTGACAACTCCTTTTGTTGGTCTATTACAAAAGGAGTCGCATTTGAGGATTTGTTTGGTTGATACAAAATCTAAGGTTGTCTAAAATTTTCCTTTTTCCATCGTATACATCATAACCACTGGAGGACAATTCATAGTAAGGTAAGTGGATCTGGCACCCTGAAAGTTGGAGGAATAACCGCAGTCCGTCATAGGCCCATTCTTTCTTCAACACAATGCCATCAGTACGTTATAAGTCGGTCCCTCAAGCGGAAAACACAACGCAACAGCTTAACGATGAGGATATATCCCCAGGTGAGCCACTAGTTATGTATCTTGTACAACAAATGATCACTAAAGACCCCCACAGCGGAGACAGTAACATTGTTCAGTAGCAATATCATACGCATCGCTGTACTTCTGATTTTCGCTCTGACCCTCTTTGACACTGTCTGCATTTTGTATTTGGCTATTTCGTCCTCTGTCCTCCCCTCAACACCGCAAGTCAAAGCTCCTCAAGACATTCCCTTTCTCAGCACATACAGCCGACTGGATGAAATTTATTCCAACGCATCTAGGAAAAGTACAGAAAGGCCGCCTATCGTCAACACACTTCGCGCTGTAACCTACGTTGATTTCTCCCGGCCTGATTACGTCCACCCCTTGTGGTCCAAAAGGCATACCACTGGTGGTGGCATGGTTCCGTTTGACGAACGGCATGTCATCATCACTGACACTGTGAGTGCATTCGATTGATGTCACGGCCCCCATTTGACCCTTATGTACCCAGGTCTCAACTGTGGCAGAGTTTCATGTCATGGACTACGGCATGGAGAATTGCACCATCGCTCTTTCATTTCCGCCAGTCGGGTCTACTTCGTTCCAGAACTCTACGGTGGACGTCTGGTTGTTAGAGTCAGAACGAGGCATCGACTTCAGCCATCTCAATTGGAATTCAAAACCGATTCGTCAGCTCTCTTTGGGCACATTCATCTCCATTCAGAATTCAACACAGCAAACAATGGGTTACTCTTGCAAGACCGGTACTACACAGATCATTGAACTTTCATGTCGCGCGGTGGACTGCAACATACATGTACCCGCAGGCGGTCACGATGCAATCGGTAGGTGACCACTAAATTCAAATGCTTGTGCACTGAGGTCTTTCCAGGCTTATATGTACAGCAGTTTCAAACCATATAACAATGATGTTATTTGATTCCGCAGTAGAAATTGCATATAACTATAATCCATAGATTTACCCGTCTCCAAATCAATACTTGGAAAGGTCTCACTCTCATCTGGTTCTGCCACAGTGGCTGTGCACGCATTGCTTTCCTCGAGTGTTATATCTTGCATGCCCAGACGTCTGAAAGTGCTTTAACATTAATACGAGCTGAACTAAGTCAAAATAACCAACTAGGCACATTTAGAATCAGAACTTAGGTCCTCGGGCCTCGGGCGCCATTCAACTCAATGATAGATTATCTCTCCCCACTGAGAAATTTTCTGCCTGATTAATACGTGCAACTGCTCGTCACCTGTTTAGATTTGGATTTCAACAACTCCCAGACGCTTAATCAGCGCCTTACACTGGTTGAATCAGTAAGAATGCTTGACAATAACGTTACGGTACTGCTATGAATAAAACCCTAGTCTGCCTTCGTAGAAGTTAAGATATTCACGGATTACAACCGTGCACAGCATGTACCCTTATGTTCATCGGCTCTTGATAGATAGTCCTACAGCGGAAGTTCTTCATGCACAAATCCGTCAGTTTCCATTTCTAATTCGAAAATCAATACTAAGTTGACGTTGGGCGCTCGAAATCGGGAGTGCTTCGCGAACTGAATGCAGTTATCTGCCATTCAGCTGCAAGCTCGCATCCGTGGGTAATGATGGTGGTGTTGCAGATCAAACAATGGAGCGTCATGTATTCATCGAATCGTCGCGAAGTCTATACCAAGACTTTTATTCTCAAATTATGCACGGCAGCTCGAACGGAATGATGACCCACTGAACCCTATATCAGTAAACTCTACTCCACACTCATTATATCATTAACATTTAAGGTATAAAGGCAAGCCTTGTGTTTCAATATTTTATCAGGTTTTCACCATTCGAAATTAACACTATACTGACAAAAACATGTATTTCTCTATCGACATCTTCGTAATTACATATATGTTCTTTTCTGCTATATTAATGGCATCCGGAAGCCCTGCCTCTGCTCCTATCATTACTTGCGATGATTCCACCTCTGGTAAGTCAGCCCTATCGCAGATTGAAACGTTCGCTCATCTTTAACAGGAGAGGGAGTCGCGAAGCGCGGTCCTGGATGTGACTTACATTGGTTGTAAGATCGAGAACCTTTCAATAATAATTACGCAAGGTACTTCGCTTTTCATATGCTCGTTTCGTATCTTTACTTAATTTGCCAGGTTAAGTGATCATACAAAGGAAGGCGACTAGTAAACATAAAAACCTCACAGTTTTCTCACCTTGGCAAGGCATGGGAGAGATAAATCTGGCAATATGTGATCAATTACCAAAGATCTTGATGCATTAATTGCGTGCCCGCTTCTTATCCCGAGGATTTGTGCACGGTTGATATACCAGGGAGAGCGAAGTACCAACATCTGACTCACCATACGTAATAGATTGTCACATGTGCGTGCCAAAAGACCTCAACTTGTCAGAAGCTCTTCTATCGTAGATTCGTAGTACATGAGTATGAGGAACAGATTCGTATGAAGCATTCTTGCCTATTTTTCGCCATGCTTAGGTCTCAGAAGACTCAGAATACTCTGCACATCTACACCATAGCTCTGAAACGAGTCTTGCCAAGCTGCGGGATAATTACTAGAGATGAACACTATGATACCGGTCGATGATCGGAACATGTCCGGCCAGAACTGGCATTGAAAAATAGTTTGTAGTGTCATTTGGATAGTGTATACAATTAACAGATTCTGTGTAATATATCATATGAGCTGAGGCTCTCTTCCGCGCGCAAGTGCATTTAGTCAATCGTATCCCGCTCACAGGCACTCATGAAGCGCTCAGCCACCGATGCCAGGGTGGCTGTGCTTTTCGACGCATTGACCTGTTGCTGGCATCGTTAAGTACCTATTGCCTAAGTACCTATTGTCTGCTTCCGCCCTTAAACTTCAAGTCCGCATTGTATATAAGCCGTCTGCCAAATCGCTCCCTTATTTCGTCTAAGAATTTCTCTTTCATCGATTCTATACCGAATTCCAAGCCTAAAGACCTGTGGCTTGAATTATCTTATTCGCTGCTCATGTATCCTCTACGAAGGGTATGTTATCTTACGGGTGACAAATTCCTGCCTGTTTTGGGTTGGTACTCTAACGCTCATCAGATACACTGGTTCGAGGAATGAACAAACGCTCATATTCTGGTCGATAAGTCGCCACTACTAATAACAACTTGAAATAAGTGAGTATAATAGTCATTAATTAGAGTCACGATATGCCTTCTGATTCTTCTCCACGTCCCTATAGATTGCCTCCCAGTCCTTGCACTGATAAGTGTCGGAATAAACGGCTGGCTTCGGGCTACCGAAAACAGTGTCAAGATCCAGATCACTCCTGCAGAGGACCATTTGCCGAAGGTAGTTAACGCAGTGGTGTGTAAGGGCCGTAAGGCTCGTCTCCGAGTCCAAGGGGCTCCTGGAGTGTCGAGCTTCGAGGTCCACTATTCCCTTTCGGATTATATCCAAGCATCGAAGTTGGTGAAAGATTGAGACCGTGAATAGTTTCAAATTCTTGTCGTTAGGATCCTCCAAGTACACCATGCCTTTGTTTGGTACCATAGCCTCCCATTCTGCTTCATCTCCGTCGACTCCGAAGTGCACTGTATTTTCTATGAAGGTTCTGACAGCTTTGGTTGGACCGGAAGGAAAAACTACCATCAACAGTGCATCAATGAGTCGGAAAATGGGTGGAGGAGGCGATACAAAACTTACCTGAAGGTACGGCATCGTCCATTGAGGATTGCAAGTCATTAGAAATCCTGCGTAGCACCGCTAGTCCAAGCAGCTTTGTGACTACAAGTAGGAGAGTGATTACCAACAGAAACCTTGCGTGTTGTAGCCGTGGCGATATTATGGTGAGAAAATGCATACGCGATAAATCTTCGCGAGGATTAAGGTAGATTTGGTACTTGTATTGGAGTACGTTTTCGATGCAACGAGTAGTTAGCATCAATCATGCAGTTGCATTCCTGATCATGGAATTCTCTTCTGAAACAATACAACCGTGGATCTCAAAATCTAAGATTTCGATGATGTGACTAATGTTCCTACATATCAAGTGGATTTGAGACGCATTCGTTTTCTCGTTGACTATTCACTTCCACCCAGAATCATCTCAGGATGGAAATGCCCGCGGCACTCAAACTAGCCCTCTTCATTCTATGCGTCTTGTCTGTCATTCATTCGTTCCAGGTATATAACTTGCTACAGAATGTTGTTCAGAAAAGATTTCTCCCAAGGGAGAGTTTTCATATTGGCAGTATGGGTACGCGCTCAAAAACGTTTATTAACTTAGAGGTACATTACTTACCGTACATGGCATATCTTTACTAGTTGGTCTTCCAGTCACGATGGTCCTCAAGAGCGACACTCCTGTATTTCTCCAAGTCGAAGAAAGTGTCCATTTCAACTACTCTACAAAAGAGGCCAGTAAAGAATGGGCGCAAGGACCTCCCTCTGGAAGTGGTGCATTCGTACTTCCCGAAGACCATCGTGCTGTATTTATTGCAACTTTTCACCAATACCATTGTATAGAAACCTTCGCGAAAGAGCTTGTGGACACGAACAAAACGCATTGGGATCACCTTCGACATTGCTTAAATTTTTTGAGGCAAATAATTCTCTGCCGACCAGATCTGACGCTTGAAGAGGGGGACTTCGCGGAAAGGGATTTCACACGAGACAGACTGGGCGCTATTCATACGTGCCGAAATTGGGAGAATACCCGTGCTGTCGCGAATGAGAATTCTTTGGCATGGTTATCTTCTTTGTGAGTTCCTTTTTCATTCGTACATTCAAGTCTTGCACATGCTCATCAATCAAGATAATTCTTACGAGTAGAAGCACTGCCTGAGCCAATACATTTCATCGTTATATTTATAATTCTGCTGTCTCCTTAATCCGAAGCAAATCCATGTCGGATATGTAGATAATCGGATTCACATGCACGATGTGGAAACACGTTCCGTGGATCACGCATTAATAGATATAAGAATAGTCAGCGTCTGCACACTGACCATTTCTATGAATTCCTTGTGCTTCGATGATCGATTGTAACGATGTATTGCGTCGAATGATGCGTGGGATGGCGCTTGAGAATATCAGAAATGCGCACCGAATCTTGGTCCCCGCATCAGTTTCGATGATGTTCTACCTTCATTTGAAGCCAGAATATCCACTATAAAGCCTTTGTCCACATTTGCACCAAGCACTCAAGAACACATTCGTTCTCCTGCAGTATTACAACAAGCATGGCTCATAACGTGGAATCGATTGAAAAACCCACAGGTACAGGTCTGATGCTTTCCGGTCTTGATAAATACTGATGAGCGGTAACGAACTATAGAACTTCAAATAGAAGCGGCGGTCGCTCTCATGCTACGTGCCATGGATGGCGGTAACGTTGTCTGATGTATAATCTATTGTCGATACTGATAATGAGAGCAGATATCTCTGTGGATTCTATGACAGGCGGAAACGATAACTTGAGAGCACTACTGTTTCGATCTATGATACGTGCAGCTGCTATCGAGGGCTCTTTCTACATTGCAAATGATGGCTCCGACGAAATTTTCACTATTGGAATCTGGTTCGGTCCAGGAAAGCAGATGTTTAGCACGTAAGATGGAATCATCTGTCTGAAGTCATATCCGATACTGATAGCTCTTAGGGAGACGCAGCGGAATGAAGGATGGATGGATTTTTTCAATGCACTCACGCCAGAAATGCAGGGATGGTGGGGTACAGTTGTATGTCTTTCGACCTCCGGAAAAGCGATATTTTCTCTCACCTTATCTCGATTTTCAGTTCCATGCAAAGCACGAAGAAACCTTGAACTCCCTTTTGGGTCCCAAAGTAAGTTAAATTTCTATACGCTGACCGCGGCGGAATGCCCGTGTTTAAATTTCCTGTAGTACGTTGATGGCTGGTTTGCGAACATCATTGCTACGGACCCTGTTCACCAGAGACAGGGTTATGGAAGTGCATTGGTTAATTCAGTCTGTCAAAGAGTGAGCATTATTTAACCGCAGAGCCTATGGTAGTTAACACCATGATTTTAGGCTGCTAAGGAAGGAAAGATATGCGCGCTCGCCACTCAGAACGAGAAAAATGTACGTTGGATACCCTATTAGTCTCAAAGACTATATATTCTAACTCTTTAATACAGACAGAATGGTATAAGAGTCTCGGTTTCAAAGTAGTTGGTCAGGTAGAGATCCCTGCACCGACTGGTAACTGGCCTGATTATTTCTTGACCTGGGAAAGGGGGTCCAGCGAGTGAGCTTCCTGCCATACGAGAATATTGGTTGATGTTAAGGTATAAATGATACGAGAGATATATATGTATGTTAAATATACCAACTACGCAGTCACTATTTTCTATTACTTTATAATCCACACATGTAGATTACGCTAGTGGAGCATCAACATTTCGTTCGTATGAAATTTTGTTTGTGCAAACTGCTCCAGCTTAATGGAGCCAAATCAACCTTGGATTGCGATGCATACATTCTGAGGCCTATTAACTCAGCATCACCAATTCAACCATCATATCTGTCAAAGCATACTTCGGGAGACGTGAGTTAAATAGGTTCTGTACTCGTCGCATACCTCACGGGTGCAGTATATTTCGAGGGTTCTGATTCCTTGTCATTTTGTCGGGAGAATCGATATCTGCAACTTCACAATCGAAACGATCACCAAATTGACGTTGGGCGCTTTCCATTGAAATACTTCGCGACTTGAATGCTTCCATACTAATATACAATGCAGTTCCGACAGCGCAGCAGTGGGTATTGATGGAAACGGCATATGCATTTCTCTACTTAGAGTACACTTTTTTGCCAAGGAATTCTCGCTTCCTAATCAATGGGGGTGTTAACGAATGAAGTCGAATCTATTTCATATCTTTGGGCTCTTACTAGTAGATGACCAAAATTTGACCGATAGAACAAAGAGAGTTCATGTCTAGATGATATTTTGGTTACAGAGCAGACGGGGACAGAATGATGAACTTATTTACGATGGCGTTTGCTGAGACTGGTGGATAGCGCTGCAACTCAACTTTCTGATTTTTCCTGAGCGGTTTCGTGCCCACGCTGTGATATCTGGACTTATTTTGAGACGATGTAAGTTCATGTGTACCTGTTTTCCCGTTGTCGCAAATGTCAATATTCCGTCCATGTGAAGGTTCAAAGGAACCTACGCTATTCCTATACCATCAATATCAATCCTCAGATTATAAAGGCAGGTTTTGCTTTTCGATACCTCAGAAATCCTGCTTCTACCAAAACCAACAAGACAAGGCAAGACACATAACATGCGCTTCACCAAGGACATCGGAATAGTTGCATATATGCTCTTTGCTGCCGTACTCATGGCATCTGGCGGCCCTGTCCCTAAGGTAGCTTGCGGTAAGAGACGACCTTAATGTGAATGTGGGATCGAATTATTGCTGACTTTGATTAATGGCAGAGGAGCAAATCGCGAAGCGCGATCCTGGATGTGCAATGAAGTGGTTGTAGGATCCAGAAGCTTATCTTACATGATTATTAAATAATATCATGTGGGCCAACGCCTGTCTCGTGATTTCACCGGATATGTTTACTCATACTTTTCATCTTTCAGGCTGAAGGGTCAAACCATTGGACAAGTTGTAACAGAGCGCCTTTCCCGCTTCAGATAGACAATTCATATATATTGTTTTTTTTTCTAACCGAATGAAAGTGAGAAGATTACACGAGTCAACCACTCACCATTCGCCATGGTAAATCTTAAGCTTGATACTCAGCACCCCATTCGAAACATTAACAGCCTGAAGTAACTGGATTTGGAACCCACATAAGGCCCTGGGTTATGAAAGCGCCAAAATAGTCTACAGAGTCCACCAGACTAGTGATTTTTCTGAGCAGAGGTACATCTAGTCCAAACATCAAATTGAAAAGACGGACAGAAAGAATTCGAGCTCGAGCGCACGTCAACTTGAATGCCATATATATAATGAATGCAAAGTGGGATAGAGAAAGCGAGCGCAGGCCATTGCGGATATATATGTAAATGCTGTCATGAATCAATCAATGAGCGTCGTGGAGATTTCAGAGAAAAGAATGCAATGCGAGTCCTAGTCCAAGTCTCCAAGTCCAAAGGTAGGCGGAGGAAAACGTCGAGATACGGTGTGCATGCGGCTGCTCATCCTGTACGTCCGGATTATGAAAGGAAGGGAGGGAGGTATGAACGGAGCGCAACGGAAAAAATGCACGGTACGTATGCATGGCGGCGAAAGTTAAAAAATCAAAAGGAAAGGGCACCTGTACGTCCATCCGTCCGTCCGTCTGCATGTATGTATGTATGAATGCATGGTAAGAATTGTATGCGCAAAATAATAAGTACGTATGCAAAGAAGAAAGAAAGCCATTGCATGGGCGCGGCCGAACACGAGGACGAGGGCGAGGGCTGGGGAGGGACGATTAATACATAGGGGAATTACTATTACTAACTGCGTATATGCAGCCGTACCCGCCAACGAGCGTCCTGGAGGGTGGGGTACGTACTACGGAGAGTAACCAAGAAAGAATTGTCTATAGCCGTGGGTAGGGTAGGATATGAGAGGGAGGTCCCTTGTTGCTTTTAAGTGAATGCGTGCATGCGTATTTGCGGATTGTCCTGGTGGTACATTAGTGACTGGGCTGGGCTGGGCACAGGAGGGGTAAGGAAGGAGGGAAGTGTCCGTGAGCTTGTGCGTTGAAGGCGCCATCATGCATAAATGCATTCATGCGGATAATAAGGAAGTGCGAGGATCGGTGTGGTGAATCATGGATATGGATGAAGTTCAGAGCCTGGAGTGAGAAACACGTCGTGACAATGGATTTGGTATAACGGGAAACAAAGAAATGCGACGTCGATTAAGTACTTGGTTTGCTTTGCTATTAGATATATCCAGGGCCTGGGGGCTTCGTGTGCACCGCGTCGTATCGCGTCGTCGTGTACACCTGGCTCGGGGCCGCTTTCGCTGGTACAGGAGGTGCGTATGGCATCTTGGGCATCGCGCTGAGCTGTAGGTCCGACCGTGACCGTGTCAGGATCTCCGCGGCTACGTTCTCTCCGTATTGTTCTGCGAGTTGACTGGAAGATGAAATATTGGTAAATATTAAGAGGGATAAACGGAATCGTTGTCGTCTCAAACATACCTAGCGTAGTTATCCATGATGATTGCCATACTCGTCATGCTGAGACGATACGCCTTGGGCATCATGCCCTTCCCGAAGCGGTACGTGACGTGATTCGAACATAGCAGGCCGGCGATCATGACGAAGAGCTGGAGGGGGACGAGGCCAAATGCGACGGAGTAAAAGTACTTCAGCGCCTGGCGCTCAAAGTCGAGGAATTTAAGCTTGCATCCAGGGAGCATGCTGCGCGCATAGCACGTCTGGCTGATCGTGGCTTCTACAAACGGCGAGAAGTATCCACAACATGCAAGCTCGTTCTGGATGCGCAGCCGGCCTTCCGCGCCGAGATCTTGCGACCACTGTGCGT
The DNA here is from genome assembly GCA_015484465.1 of Pholiota conissans. NCBI lineage: Eukaryota > Fungi > Basidiomycota > Agaricomycetes > Agaricales > Strophariaceae > Pholiota > Pholiota conissans. The sequence continues at coordinate 73,301 of MU155215.1, forward strand.
TGACCTTGCCCTCTAGGTTGAATGCGCGTCGTTTGTAGCTCAGATAGCCTGGGATGAGGAGGAAGAGGAAGGTTATCCATGTGAGGAGACAGTACACGGCGAGAAAGGAGCGGTTGTTCAGTAGGATTCCGGCCCATCCGAGAAGACAGGTAAAGATTCCGATGGCGGCGGCGACGGTGGACGTGGTGAGCTCGGCATTGTTGGCCACGCGGATGATGTCTGCTTTTGACCAGACGTTGAACCATGTGAGGAGACAGCCAATGAGGCCGATGAAGGAGTATATCGTAAGCTGTAATGTGTATCAGAAAGATGAAAGGGTTCAAAGGAAAACGTAGACTTGCAAAGAGATTGGCGATGAAGAGCGTCCATTTGAACCTATTCCACCGGGGTTTACTGCGTTTTGCGGGCTTCTTCGTCCAGCGTGAGCGGCTTCCGTCCTCCACCCTCTCGTTGTCACCGTCCTCATCCTCGTCCTCGCCATTCATCCTCGCCTCCCCGCTGCGGAACGCATCCACACCTCCACCCATCTTCGGCATCACCCCCGCCCCCGGACTCAGATCGTCCGCATGCTTCGCAGACCGATGATGCGGGCGTCGTTTCCGCTGCGCCAGCTGGTTCAGCTGCGGATTCGAGAACTTGGTAGGTAGGTAGTTGACGGTGAGCGAGACGCTGCTGTCTGCGGTGGAAAGCCCTGCGTTGTCTGGGACGCCGGTGAGTGAGTTCCGCCGCGAGAGCGACGAGATGGGGCTCCCGTAGTCGCCTTGCAGCGTCGATCCGGACGACTCACGGTGGTTGAAGGGGGGATTCGGGGGGTCGAGGTACATGTCGTGCTGCTGTCTGGAGTACGATGAGGATCCGGGGGGTAGCCTGCGAGGTACAATGAGGTCAGAACGTGGGTCTCTGGCGGCGTTAGGCCACCGTTGGCTACGGTAGAGTACAAGGTGTCGTGGGATCTGGCAAAAACTCTAGGCGAGCCTTCTCGTCACCCACTGCCGGCGTATCGCCTCCGCGCTCTGGAGCTCGCAGGCCTAGCGTCCCACTGCTACACGGCGGATACAGAGAATACGCAAGTACTCACAGTTGCTCGTTGTCCTCCTGTATCCGGCCCCTCGCCATTTTTCCGCTTTTCCGGGTGGTGGTGGTGAACAAATTGGGTCAAGCGGGACTAATTATCTACCCTTTTTTCTCACGATACCCAAATTTGGTGCGCTTGGCCTTTGTGCTAAGGGTTTTTTACACCGATGACGCGAAAAAGGAAACGTACCAGGTTGTGTGGCGCAGATGAATGCTTGACGACGAAAGTTCAGACGCGGGGATTTCACAGTTTAGTTGGTTACAGGACCGTTCGTTGAACATCATCGACGTGGCTTCGTGGTGAACGCGTGGTCTATGTATAACGACATGTAGCATGGCGGGAGTGCAGGCGTCATGGTCGTACCTATTTAAGTAAGAAATTATACAAAAAAGCAATACCTACCCCGGTCTTTGACAAGCATTCTTGATTGAAGGATTGACTAGGATTGAATATTAAAAGTCGGGATTGATTTCGGCAGCTTAATAGAATTTCTCAATGAAGGGATTTATTTACACACATGCGCCCTGGGTCGTCATACATATTTACATTTATTCGGGTCCCTCACCAGATTAACATTTAACGTGTGTGTGTCCGAGCCGTCAACGCTCTCAAGGGGTTTGGCGCTGTAGTTTTAGCGCTCGTGCTGTCATAGAATGATGGCATCAAAAAATGGAAAACCCATCCAAATCTCGATTCGGGTCAGGGCGACACATATAAACATTATCTCAATACCGAACCAACTATTATCGTTTTGATACGATCTCTTTAGCTCCTCAAATTTACGTACCAACTCTATAGCTTGTTCACTAATTCCTCGTCCTCTCCGACCACACAAGCGCCGGCTCCGACCTTCAGCTCAGGGGCCGCCCTTAAGTCGTCCAATAACAAAACCCGATATAAATATCCTAAACAACACCGATCGCGTACACAGTTCCCCATCCACCTCTACCTATTCAATACCTCGATGTCTTAGGTCGCAGTAAACGCAGGGGGATCACGCGCTGGGTGGCGCATTCTTGAGTCTCGGCAGAGTCAGATGACATTAGCTATGACGCTATGACGCCCCCCTCCGTCGACGGCACTTATAAGATGAGACCTCGCTGCTGTGTAGAACGTATCTCTGAATCCAAACATTACAATCTATAACACTATATCGTACCACGTCGCTATGAACAAGGCTTTTGATTCGAGGTGCGTTGCGTCTCTTCGTTCAAGCGCATGCACGTCGGGGTAGAGCTGACGTGGATTTAAATCGGTGCTTGTCTACCTACAGCCAGAGGGATAAATCGTCGATGAAAGAGGGTGTACGCCACCATCTCCAAATAATAACCGTCCGTGCTTTTAGCTAACGCCTCTCATTGAATCCTATCAGGTCGGATATGGCTCTTCCAGCGACCAGAAGCGCCTCGACCAGGGAGACCGCTCGTATACCAGCACCCGCGATACCGTGGGGTCGTTACCCGGGTTTCAGTATGAGACGAGGGCGCAGCGTACGTCTCTTTTCTTTTTTTCTCTTCTCTTGCCTATTGCTGCCTTCGTCTTTGCGTCTACTCTTGCTGTGGTGAATATTATGACAATGGCTAACTGTGGATGATATAATATAATAGGAAACATAAGACGCGACTCGCTACGCGCGAGGGAGGATTTGAATGATTTTAACGTCGATTCGTCACTCTAGTTTGGGCTTGGCGTACTAGCTCAAGCAATAGCTCAAGCTTAAAGTTGAAGGTGAAGGTGAAGGTGAAGGTGAAAGGACGCCGCATCTCGGAGCAGGAATTTCGATATGCCCGATTTATGATGATTAATATTTGTGTACTACTAACTACCACCACTCCATGTACTATAACTTTTTCGTACTCTCTTTCTCGCTGCGCAAAGGTTATCGAGAATTTAGAATTGCGGTGTACATTGTCGTACGACTTCGAGATAGAGTTCCAAGCTTCAAGCTTTCGGCGTTTTGTTTGATTTGTTTGATTCGGTCGTTCTGCCCGTTCAACCACGCTTGTACGTACTTATCGTTTTATTTTTGTTATCTGTGTTTTCGCGAATCATATCACAAGGTGTCGTTAACATGTCTGTTTGTAGATTCTTGAAAATCAACCGGTATTGGCGTACGGCCGCAACGAGGCTGTTAAGTTATTTGTGAGAGGCTCATTAATAGCGAAGTCTTGTTATAATTGGAACACCTCCGAGGGTGGTATTATTGGTGGACGGCTTTTCACGCTGTTATTCACGGCCCCTCGCGAAGCTTCTGAAAGACCGGCGGCGCAATAACTCGAACGACTTCAATTTGTTTGTCGAATATCATCCGGTCTTGAGGTACTTCCATCGAAGTCTAGACGGAATGAATGCCATAATTAAAATGTCATGTTCTTGCTTCTGCGAGGATATTCTCGGAGCGCGGTTTCTGCGCTCATTGGGACGTAAGGATTACAGGCGAACCGGCGCGCGTATGTCAGTACATACTTAGTACATAGTTTACACTGGCTGAGTGACCGTTCCTCCCTGAAAGGTTATGAATTGTCTTGGTCGATAGCTACCGCGCCGCCAAGCATGTGTATTACTACGCCAATGAAATCATGGATGATATACTCCCTTTTGTACATACAAGGATACGCGTCGTATCGGCCAACGAGAAGACGTTCATTAAATGGTTCAAATTGCTGCATACACGCACTTTCGAGCCGGCATTCTGTCACTGACATACGTGGTCTAGCGCCGAGTTTGTAGGATCAAACTGATGTAAGAGAGGTCGTTTTGGGAGGATGATGATGATGGTGCTCTGTTAAGTGTACTGCGGCGTCAGAGGGTATTCCGATTCCTGCAGTCAGCCAGATCAGTACCAACCAAACGCTGGGAAAACGCTGGGTATGAGGCTCGACTCGGGGTTGAAACGTTTGACAGGAAGTATCATTTGAGTATCGGAGCAGCCTACAAGTCGAACAATTGCAGTACATGCTTTACTACACAAGTATTGGTTACGGTGACCGAAAATATTTTTGCGTATCATAGCATCGATAACATTCACAGTTGATTTTGGACATGGAACACCGCTGCTACCTCCTGTTCAGCGAAGATGCTGAGAACACGGAGGTTAGCGCCGAGAAAATCTGTAAATAAGTCTGACTTTCACCATGCCCTGTATTCTCCATTTTTATCGATGTAAGCTCTTTGTCCGTTCGTCGGTGCTGTTCTCCACGTTGACCTCGAGGAGATGGTCCCACTTCGTGCCACAGAGCGGCACCCCGGAGGTGCGCAACCCAAATTAGTCGATACCGGGCCGAAGTTATGTAAGGCCGTACAGTCATGACTCAGAGGTGTTGTGTCAATTCTGCCTTTTCGCCCTCGATGCAACATTCTTGTCCTGAAAAACGTGTTCGTTTGCGGTGAGTACTGCGCAAATATGTCATTTTCGGAGGCCCTCTTTCCTTTGTAACTGGAAGCATGACTATTCCGGCCGGCTGGCGACGTGGAATGAAAGGACCCGCGAAGTTTGGGTACTAAACTCCAATGGTGCTCATTTATCATTGCGCAATCGCATATTCCTACAACATCATGAGCTTTGCAGCATCGTGCAAGTAGCGTTCTTTGCTGCGGTTTCGTGCACACGTCGCTCGGACAGGGTATATCTCCTGGAATTCTTGCACTGATTGCACCAACGTGGAAATAGGCGCTGGGGGAACACGGCAGCGGGGCAGCGGCATTGACATGACGCGTTCCGTTTGATCGCCATTCGCCAATGACAAAGCCCGTGAAATTGAACCAAGGCTGGGTGGTTTCTATGAATCCACCCGATTACGCCATCTAAATTGGTCTTATCGACCCATATGGCCGCCGAGCAAATGGTATATCTTGTTTTGATCGTTTTTGGGAGGGTTTTCGTTGATACTTAATCCTTCTCCTCTTTCCGGTACAAACAGAAAGGCTTCCTCGTCCTCTCCATCTGCCAAAGATGTCGGACTCACAGCCGTCCATTCCTTTACACGATATCGTCGAAGAAATACCTTCTTCTGGCACCGTTTCTCGCGTCGCCTCCCAGCCTACACTTTCTAACGTCGAGACACATACATCTGCCGAGGAGTACCAACACAAACACGGCGAACACCCCCCAGCATCGCACCACCCAGAACACCACCGCCTACGGCGCAATTCAACCGTATCCCATGTCGAAGTCGATTTCTTCGATCCCGCTGGGGTTCATGAGCTTCAACGAACTATGACCAAGCAGCTCGAGGCGGAGCAAGCTCAAGCTCAAGTTCGTTCTTCGTCCGTCAGCACTGATTCCACCCTCCGCGTCGGGGAGGATGAGCCCTATGACTTCGCCAAGGTCCTCCGCTATGCCATTCGCAAGTGAGTATTTTTATTGTTCGTGTGTGTGGCGCATCTATTTATGGGTTGTAGGCGCGACGAGAACAACATCAAGTCGCGCACTCTGGGCATTGGTTTCAAGGATTTGCGCGTCGTCGGCGTCACTTCAGCAAATTCGTACTATCCTACCGTTGGATCGATGTTCAATCCCAAGGCGATACTGGAGAACATTCAAAGCGCTCGCCACCCTAGTCTGCGCAATATTTTAGATGGATTTGAAGGAGTCATTAAGCCAGGAGAGATGCTGCGTGCGTGCTGAAGTTTTTCCATATCGTTCGCATTGCTCAATATTCTTCAGTCGTTCTTGGAAGCCCCGGCTCAGGATGCAGTACACTCCTCAAAACGCTAGCTAATCATAGGAAGGAGTACTACGATGTTCAAGGCGACGTCCACTACGACTCGATCACTTCGGAAGTCCTCAACAAACATTTCCGAGGCGACGTTCAGTACTGCCCCGAAGACGACGTCCACTTCCCCTCCCTGTCCGTTGGCGAGACCCTGACTTTCGCTGCCGCTGCTCGTACCCCCCGAGTTCGCGGGGACCAAACCCGGAAGGAGTTCACCAGTTTCATCGTCAACATGCTTGCGACTATCTTCGGTCTGCGCCATACGCTCACCACCCCCGTCGGAGATAACGCTATACGCGGCGTCAGCGGAGGTGAAAAGAAGCGTGTGTCCATTGCTGAGGGCCTATCCGCCAGAGGCCGCGTCGGTGCATGGGATAAGTGAGTTTTTAGGCTTCGTGTTTCGTGCGTTTGTGATTTGGCTGATGGATTGCTGGCGTAGTTCGACTCGCGGTCTCGATGCGAGTACGGCTTTGGAGTTCGTCCGTGCGCTCCGGATCTCGACGGATAATTTCGAGCAGACCACTATTGTATCCATCTACCAAGCTGGTGAATCTCTTTACGAGTACTTCGACAAGGTATGTGTGATCTACGAGGGAAGGATGGCGTACTTCGGCCCGGCGAGCGAGGCGAAGAAATATTTCATGGACATGGGGTGAGATCCTCCTCTCTCTTCCCCTCGTGTCTACCCACCTCACCTCGTCCCCTCTAGATATGAGCCCGCAAATCGTCAAACAACCGCCGACTTCCTGGTCGCCGTCACTGATCCCAACGGTCGCATTCCCCGCGAAGGCTTCACCAACCAGCCGCGCACCGCTGCCGAGTTCGCCGAATACTTCCGCAAATCGGAGGCCGGCAGGGCGAACAGGGCAGAGCTGGAGGCATACCTCGACGAGTTTGTCGACAAGCCTGATAAGAAGCAGGCCTATGTGCAGAGCGCCCGTGCTGAGTTTGCGAAACGCAGCCGCAAGGCTAGGTGCGCGACCAATTTAAGGATTTGATATTCTTGATTCTAATGAATTATTTTTTTTGTCCTGCTTCCAGCCCCTATTTGTTGAGCATCCCGCAACAGGCACAGATTGTGATGCGCCGGAGGGTTCAGATCCTCCTCGGGAACAAGCTGAACACGTTCCTTGTTTTATTGTACGTCTTTCATGATATCAATTATCGCGAATTTTTGTTGACTTTATCTGCGATAATAGCTCCTATGTCTTCCAATCTCTCATCATGGGCAGTGTGTTCTTGAACTCTCCCGAGGCGACCAGCGCGTACTTCTCGCGTGGAGGTGTCCTTTTCTTGTATGTTCTGCTAAGTTCTCCGACCAAGATACGAAGCTAATATTCAGTCCAGCGCACTTCTGTTCTCAGCACTGTCGACGATGGCTGAAATTCCTGCCTTGTACTCCCAGCGCCCTATCGTCACCCGGCATCAGAAGGCCGCCTTCTACCATCCTTTCGTCGAGGCGCTGGCGTTGACGCTCGTTGATGTTCCCATCACCTTCTTAACGACTACCGTCTTCTCTATCATCCTGTACTTCATGGTTGGGCTGCAAAAATCAGCGTCTCAGTTCTTGTGAGTTTACGAATGGCTTTGGCGCTTTTGAACCTTTAGCTAATGACCTTTTCTCGAAGTATTTTCTTCTTGTTTTTGTTTGTCATGTCCCTCACAATGAAGGGTTGGTTCCGTGCTATCGCTGCTGCGTTCCCGTCAGAAGCCGCCGCGCAAAGTTTTGCTGGTATTGCCACTCTGGCCCTGTCTATATATACTGGTGTGTATCTTTTCCTGCCTTGCGATGATATTCGTCTCACTTTACGTCAGGTTACTCTATCCCCAAACCCACCATGATCGGAGCATTGCGATGGATCACCTACATTAACGTGAGTTTTGTCGCCGGCAGTACCACACAAGTATTTCTTTCTGACGTTCGAATTTGCAGCCCTTAAAATACGGGTACGTTGCGTGGGGAACAGTGATTTTATTAATACTGACGATCAACAATTAGATTCGAGGCTATCATGACTAACGAGTTTCGTACTCTGAACGGAAAATGTTCGAACCTCGTCCCTTTCGGTCCTGGCTATGAGAACATCACGCTCGCAAACCAGGTCTGCACTACAGTTGGAGCAGTCCCAGGAGAGTCAACCGTCAATGGCCTTCGCTTCCTCGAGCTGTCCTATGGGTTCAAATGGTCGCATACATGGATGGTAAGTCTCTTCCTTTCCCTTCTCTTGGCCTCTATTGACCGCACAATTCCAGAATCTTGGAATCAACATCGCCTTCGGAGTCGGTTTCATCATCGCCCTTCTCGTATTCACCGAATTTTCTACGTCTGCGGCCGTTGATACCCCCATCACACTGTTCAGGCGAGGCGCTAAATCCAGGCTTCTGAAATCATCCTCTCAGGATGAAGAATCAGGCGCTTTGGACGAGAAGGTTCTCGACGAGAAGGAGGTTCCCAATGCTGAGAAAGCTGAGGTTGCTCGTATGACCGATATCTTCTCGTGGAGGAATATCAAGTACGTCGTGCCTATTCCCGGTAAAGACGATAGGCAACTCCTCGACAACGTTTCTGGCTACGTCGCCCCTGGAAAACTGACGGCCCTCATGGGAGAGTCGGGTGCAGGAAAGACAACCCTTTTGAACGTCCTTGCTGCCCGAACGGATTCTGGCGTCGTTACCGGTGATCGTCTCGTTAACGGACAAGCCTTACCTGCGGATTTCCAATCACAGTCGTACGTGTCTACTTAGACCATTATAGTCCCGATTCGCTGAAGTCGGAGTTCTGCAGCGGTTATTGTCAACAAATGGATACTCATGTTCCTTACAACACCGTTCGCGAAGCTCTCCTCTTCTCGGCCAAACTTCGTCAACCACCTTCAGTTCCCATTGAAGAAAAGGAAGCCTAGTGCGCCTGTCTTTCTACGTTCTATGTAATGCTTACTAATTCTATCTTCGTCAGCGTTGAAAAATGTCTGGAAATGTGCGGCCTCGTTGCGTACGCTGATGCCTCCGTCGGATCCTTGAGCATCGAACACAAGAAACGGACGACGATTGCCGTCGAGCTTGCTGCCAAGCCTAAGCTTCTCTTGTTCTTGGATGAGCCTACGTCTGGTTTGGATTCTCAGAGCGCATGGGCTATCATGTCTTTCCTGCGTACCTTAGCTGATAACGGTCAAGCCATTCTTTGCACGTAAGTTTTGCCTATCCACCCTGTTGAATGTGTCCTAAGTCTTATACTTTCGTCAGTATCCATCAGGTATATTATGACGCGACCTTTTGCATACTTTCAAGCTGACTTAACGCTTTCTAGCCTTCTGCCGAGCTCTTCCAAGTATTCGACCGTATCCTCCTCCTTCGCAAGGGTGGCCAGACAGTCTATTTCGGCGACATCGGTAGGAACGCTACCAAGTTGATCTCATACTTCGAAACGAACGGTGCTCGCGAATGTTTGCCCCATGAGAACCCGTACGGTATTCACCTCCTACCGCCTCTCCTTTTTCTTATCATTTTTCAGTGCGGAATTCATGCTTGACGTGATTGGAGCTGGCGCGACCGCTACAAGCGAACACAACTGGTCCGATATCTGGAAGTCCGCACCCGAATCCAAGATGTTGCAGGAAGAACTAGACACGATTCACGCCGAGGGCCGTAGCCGCCCCGCTGTCGCTGCCAAGCTCCATTCCGAATTCGCCACTTCATGGCCGTACCAGCTGTGGGAGCTTCTGAAGCGCGATCACCAGGCGCATTGGAGAGATCCTAGCTATGTCATCGCCAAGCTGATTCTTAATGCTGTTGGTGGTTTGTTCATTGGATTCACTTTCTTCAAGTCGAAGGATACTCAACAAGGAACTCAGAATAAGCTCTTCGTGCGTCGTTTCTATTTTTTATGGTCGTGTAGACCATGCTTATTTATATATTTTTAGGCGATCTTCATGGCTACTATCCTGAGGTACGTTTTTCTGTCACTCTCGATCATCATTTTCTCACCTTTGTCCCCAGTGTACCGTTGTCGAATCAGCTTCAAGTCCCCTTCATCAACATGCGTAAGATCTACGAGATCCGTGAACGTCCTAGTCGCATGTACAGCTGGTCGGCGTTGGTGGCCTCTCAAATTCTCATCGAGCTTCCATGGAACGTCCTTGGCTCCTTCATTCTTTTTGTGACGTGGTTTTGGACTGTCGGCTTCGAAAACTCGCGCGCAGGTTACACATTCCTCATGATCGTCATCGCTTTCCCTTTCTACTATACTACCTTCGGTCAAGTGAGTGATCTTTCAATTATACCTCGGCACGATGTTGATGGCTCTTCGATAACAGGCTGTTGCGGCTATGTCTCCAAGCGCGGAAATCGCAGCAGTTCTCTTCTCCTTCCTCTTCTCCTTCGTCATCACCTTGTAAGTCCTCATCAGATACGCTAAACTATAACGAGCTGACTTCTTCTCTCTTCTTTAACCAGTAACGGTGTCCTGCAACCTTTCAGAGCACTCGGGTGGTGGAGATGGATGTACCGTCTGTCGCCATACACCTACCTCATCGAGGGTCTGTTGGGCCAAGCAATTGGACGTCAAGAGATCAATTGTTCGTCTATCGAATTCGTCAGCATCAACCCGCCTTCGGGGCTCACTTGCGAGGCGTACATGGGCCCGTATATGTCGGTTGCTGGAGGATACCTCGCGAACCCGACGGCGTCGACAGCGTGTCAGTTCTGCAGCACACGTACGACGGACCAGTTCCTTGAGGGTAACTTTGGGATCTTCTACGGCCATCATTGGCGGAATTTTGGTCTTATGATGGCGTTTGTTGTCTTCAATGTATGTTTTTTCTTTTTCGTTCGTCCTTTGAGGTTTTTTTCTGACGTATTTTGATTTAGGTGTTCCTTGTTTTCCTCATGACGTACATCTTCCGCATCCATAAAGGCAGCTTCCTTCCCTCATTCAAGAAGAAGAAGACGACTTAGATTTATACTTACGAATTTCTTTCTTAAATTTCTACTCTATTTCTTACCTTTTTTCTTATTAATCGGACACATTCTCCGCTTCAGTTTTTGGCAATGGAGCGTAATTGGTACTTAAACGACACTCACAAGACCCTCTGGATCACGACGGTTATTCATTAGACTCCTCAATAGCTACCTATGTACTCGGATGCATCATCTCAAGCCTTTTCAATACAATACACATCGTAGATCACTTTAGAAATTTATGTCGCACCTCAATGTAATTTTAACGCAAAGAGTAAACATGGAATAAAGAGCGTATTGAAACACGACAAGTAACTGTTGCTTTAGTCCGACTTGCAAAAGAGTCGATTCGTCTAAGCCATGTATGTAGAGTATGTACGTATGCAGCACAACCATTTCCGAGTCTCCGCGAAGGGATAAGAATCTGAGACTAGAACGCGATTCCGATGTTGGACGACGTAACTGAAACGTCCCGTTCAGCCGTTCCAGCACCAGTGGAACTGTGCGCAGCCCATCCGAATCCGAAGTTCGCCGAGAATCGTTGGGTTGATAAGAAACGCGAGTCCGAAGAGGACCTCGAGAGGGAATCTCTGCTATTAATATTAGGATTGGCGTTGTACACCACCGCCTGCGAAGGCGATGGGAGGTAGATCGAGGGTGGATGGAGGGTGTTGGCGGATACTGAGAGAGGCGCGACCCCGGGCCGGAGGGCGGTCGTCTCTTCGTGCTCTTGTTGAGTTGGGATGTTTGCGTTCGAAGTGGAATTGGAGGTCGCGAGGATGTCATGCCCGGGGAGGGGCGATTCCGGGTGTGGGATGGGCTTGGAGATGGGCAGTGGCGCTGAGACGCTCCGTGTGAGCATGTGCTGTACGCCCCCGAGGAGGTGGCGGAATGAGCGCTGGGGGCGAGCGTATGGGTATGGGTATCCGCGCCGGGAGCCACCAGAGCCTCGGGTGAGTCGGGTAAAGAACGGAAGTGCGTTGTCCATCCCATGCGGAGAGTTAGGGCACGCGGAGTATGCTGGGGGAGGAGATGCGACGGTGCTAGGCGTCTGGGTGTTTTTGGTGTCCTTAAATTCGGTTGTGGTGGATGAGTCGTCATCTACGGCGCCGTTGATGTGCGGAGGACGCGTTCTAACGTTTTCGTCGACGAAGTAGGCGTCCTCCATGTCTAAAGGGGTGTGAGGCGGGCGGTGGCGCCTGCTGAAAAGACGGGGTGATAGGAAAAACCATAAAAAGAGGATGAGTAAGACGAGGCTTAGAACGACCGCGATTACTTGATGGGGTGTATTAGTAGAAATTAGCGTCGAGAACAATAGCTAAAGAAGGAAGAGATGATATAGGAGGACATACCTATTGGCATAGCGTTCGCTCGTTCGGCGTCGAATCGAGGCCTATCACGCATAGGAGGGCGCCATCCGTAATTCCCTCCCCCAGGGGGAGGAGGAGGAGGAGGAGGAATGATCAAATCCAAGTTAAGGTCCGCCATGGGCCCTTGTCGACGGCCTGAAAATCGGTCAAGAGACGGCTGGAAAGCGGCGTAGAATGAGAGAGACGAAATGAACGTTGAGGAGATAGTTGAGTTTCAATGAAACATGTTCATCGGGCTAGATATAGTGGTAAAGGAGGATTTTCGGGAGACGGGTCTGAGTTTCCTTGAGCTAGCCTGGGGGGTCATTTTAATTCATCCTGGGTCGGGGCCTACGATCTTGACTGTAGTTTGACGATCCTACCGTATATTTAGACAGCGATCTGTGACAGCAGCTTCCGATATCATCATATAGAGAGAGTTTAACCATGCGAGAGCCAGCGAATGTCCAATACTGGGTAGGATGAGAACGACAAAATGACTGCAATTTACCAAATGAGTCGATGAGCTGGATTGGAGCTGAAGAGAGTGTACGTGCCATTTCTCTACCCAAAGAGTTGTTTTCCGTAGGTGTGGCTAGATTTTTTCGAGTAGAAATTGAGATTCAACAAAGCCAGGGAAAGCCAAAAGTGAACGACAGGTATAGTGTGCTGGCAAGACTCAGAGTGGTTGAGGGCGCGGCTGTCTTCGGAAATTGCCGACTGTGTTCGAAAGTCATTCACGCGTCGCAGCCCTCTTTTCCTTCGCACAACCACCTTCGCCTCCATCGTAATCGCCTCTTTTTTCTCCTTAAACGACAATAAAATGCGTCAAAAGGTGGATCGAATGCGAGAAATCACTTTGCGAATCCGTTTTCCAGGACTTTCGGATGCCAGCGAATGACCAGGTTGAATGGGACTGTCCTTCGAGCACTTCAAACGAAAACGGCCTCACATCCATTTTTCTCCTTCATTCAATGAATGATACATGATGCTGTAGAACTCTCAACGAGGCAGCTTTACCGTTCGCCCTCCATGCTCTCTCAGTTATTCGATCTACACTTTCGATCGACGGTTTGCCCATGTTTGTTTCTCCCAAAGGTACGCCCACTGGTTCGTCGCTGGATGAGCTCAGCTTGACTTCCGTGCCCCTCTTTTTCTAGGCGGTGGGCCACTATGCTGTACCTCAACGTTCTCTTTCACGTCGCCGTCCTTGCACTTTCCCAGTCGTCAACGTTGGTTACGTTTCCGGTTTCGTTTTCGTACGCGCCCAAGGCCTATGACGCGTTCCAATTATCGTCCTTGGACAGCGTGCAACACGTCCTACGCGATTTCACGCAGAAAACGTTCCATCGACTTGCGCTGCGCGTTTGGCGGGATGATAATGGCGAGTTGGCGAATTCGACGCTTGATGATGCCTTGAATTGCACTTGGGTGTCATCGAAGGCGGTGCCATGGGGGATTAGAATGAAGTATCGAGGGTCGAGGACTACATACCACGGCGATGGACCTACTCCCAATCGAACTGTGAGTTATCACCGCCCGACCATCGACTTGGCGACCTCGTTACGCCTCTGGAAATGGCTCGCAGTCGTCGGACTTTGCGGTGCTATTGCTCTCATAGGCTCGCCTAGGGAGTTTCTTCCCGCTATTGAATGCATTGGACGAGCTTGGCTCGGATTCTCGTCAGACGTCGAAGCGTGCGCCCTCGTCATCTTCGGGTGGGTGTTGGGCGTATCTCGAGATCTATTCTACCTCATCGATTCATCTCTATGCACAATCTCCGTCCAAATAGTCATCATATGTTGTTACGCCTCCACATGTATCGAACGCTTTCTGGAACAACAGAGGATACGCCTGCAAAAGGAAAGAAATCTAGCGTCTATTCAGCGGAAGACAGAAGCCCCCCATCCCCCAACATTCCTACGGCCATATGGGCGACATATCAGAAAACCTATCTTCGAGCGGGGTGCACAGGAAAAACTGACGTTTCTCTATCTACCAGAAGAGGAGCGCACCAGGCACATGGTCAACCCGCGCCACTTCAGCCGGGTGAAGAGGGTCGGCACAGGCGCGTTCGGGGAGGTGTATCAGGTCGAGAATAGGATTACGGGCAACTTGTTGGCGATGAAGATGATGTCTATGGCGCATACCATGCAGGAGGATCTCGCGTGGGAGATGCGCGCTTTGCTTCGTCTCCAGGGCGGTGTTTGGTACCCGAGGGTGTTGAGCACGTTCATGAGCGAGAAACATTTTTATATCTTCATGGTGTGTTTCGATTTCTTTTTTTCGGTCTGATAATTTGCCTTTTCTGAGATTTGGTGTAGCCTTTCTACCGCCGTGGCGATCTGCATGCTTTTATGGAGTTGTGCGGGGGATGTCTTCCCCGAGCCTCGGCGACATTTTATCTGGCTGAACTGGTACGTCACCGCCCCTCCAATTATGCATTCCTCCAATATGCATACGCATATGTATGTTTTCTGACATTTCAATGATGTCAGCTCGTAGCGATCCAGGGCCTGCACCGACGCGGCATCATCCATCGCGATCTCAAGCCGGAAAATATCCTCCTCACTAACGATGGCCACCTCGTCATCGCGGATTTTGGCGTCGCGCATGTATTCTATGCCGAGGAGGATGGCGAGGACGAGGACGAGGACGAGTTCATGGAGAACACGTTCATGGAGGACGAGTTCCCGCTGTGGTGTGCGTTGAAGAGGGGCGGTGGGGATGATTTTCCGCTCCTTACTGCGAGCGTGGATAATCCGGATACGACGACGGGGTACTCTGGGACGCAGATCTATTCGGCGCCTGAGGTTCATCGGTTAGAAGAGTATAGCTATGGTGTGGATTATTATGCGATGGCGATTATTTATCATGAGATGGTTACTGGAGATGTCAGTGTTTTCTATCGTTTGCGTTGTGTGTCGTAACTGACTGAAAGGCTAATGGTAGATACCCTTTCAATTGCTGGACCCAGTTCCTGGTTCGTCTGAGCCGCTGAAGATACTTGATTTGGACCATAAAGGCACCCATCATCAACCTCTTTCGATGTCGGATCGGAAATTCCTTGTCAAGGTGAGTTCTTCTTGGGCGATCGGAAGGTATTCTAACGTACTTCCAGATGCTCGACGAGGATCCATTTGCGCGGCCTTCGGTAAAACAGATGAAAGGAGACCTGGTGTTTGCTTCGATGTACGTCATACTATAATTATCTGTCAAGGCATCGCTAATTAACCTTCCGTGAATCCGCAAATAGCGACTGGGCGAAAATAGAGAAACGCGAAGAACCCTGTCCGCGCTTGCTGGCGAGGCGGAAGAGGGTGTCCATACACGATGCGCTGGAACGTTGTCTAACGTCGGTGGGCTAAATTATCTTCCTAAACATCATACTATCTTTATCTTGTCATTTGTACATTTTTATCTGAATTGTGGATATTTCATTTATTTAGGCGAGAAAGCACGGCCTAGGGGCGTTGGCGTCAGTGGGTTGTAATCGGATGCAAAGACGATGAGCGAATTGCAGTCGTAAGGCTTGACCGCATTGATCGCGAAAGTTCAGTTAGCGGGGCAGACGAGACTTGAGGACTTGAGCGCTTGAGCGTCTAGAACATTTTCGTGGATGACGACGAGGGCGAGTAAACGCATTTCTGCCGCATACCCAATTATGAGGTCTAGAATCAAATAACGGGCATGCACGCAAGCTCCGCGAGCAGTGGTAATGTAGGCTGCGCCCGCTCGAAAAGGAAGGAAGGACGGGGGGCCCGCGCGCGTTTCAAAACGGCCGCCCATTCCTAATACGCTGCCGAGTGAAAGGAAGTGGGAGGATGGCTCCATTTTCTATTTATAGCCGGTGCGTCTGAATCAATGTCGCATAAAAAGGGGGCATGTTTTGGTCGATCCCTTTGGGCTGACAAGTCTCTGGTTCATCCCCTTCTCCGATTCTCTCCTTCGTACTAAAACAACCCCTGTGATTGGGGCAGCGCGTTTTTCCTCCCTACCCTCATCGTACTTCTCCAGATATGAGCGCAGATCCCGAGAATCAAGGGCCGCCTACAGCGTCGACCTCGGACGCGCCGCCAATTACCACTACCACTAATACGAGCGCTCCTACCGATGAGGGTACCAGTGCCCCAAGTGAACCTGTTGAGGAGAGAAAGCGAAACTACGATAGAGGAGCAGAGAAAGATGAAGGGCCTCAGCGTATGTCTTCCTTGCGCCGTTTGTTTTCCTTTTCGCGTTGCTGACCGTCTCTGTAGATGCGAACGTCGACATGAACAAGGCGAGTTATGAACGTGTTGTCAGCCGTCGATAATATCTCATTTTTTCTTTAGATTCAGCTGAAGGCCGAGGATCTGTACGACAAAGAGAAAGTCGACCTCGAGACCATCGTCATCGGCGACGTCTTCACTCTCCTACAGTGCAGCGAAGAAGGTCTCACTACGGAGGAAGCCGAACGGCGGCTCGAACTCTTCGGTCCGAATAAACTCCAAGACGTCCAGCAAAATCCCTTCCTTCAGGTAAGTTCGTAGAGCTCTAACAGATATCTCTACTCACAATTCAGTGCGATTGTATTAGTTCCTGAGTTTCATGTGGAATCCCTTGTCCTGGGTGATGGAGGCGGCAGCCATCGTCGCCATCATCCTTTCCAATGGACAAGGTTCGCCTCCGGATTGGGAAGATTTCTGCGGTATCGTTCTCTTGCTGTTCATCAACTCTGCTATCGGATTTTACGAGGAACGGAACGCCGGTAACGCCGTCAAGGCGCTCATGGACGCACTCGCTCCCAAGGCTAAAGTCAAGCGCGATGGGATCTGGAAGGAAATCGAGTCTGCCATCCTTGTCCCTGGAGACATGATTTCATTCAAGATTGGAGACATCGTGCCCGCAGACTGTCGTCTCAGCGAAGCCATCAACGTCTCGATCGATCAGGCTGCTCTTACGGGTGAATCCCTCCCGCAGAACAAGAAGGAGGGCGATCAATGTTTTTCGTGAGTCTCGTTCGCGCTAATCACGAGATCCCATTTCTGAATCACGATACCCGCAGCGGATCCACGTGCAAACAAGGAGAGGCGGAGGGAGTTGTTATTTCGACTGGTCCCAATACTTTCTTCGGTCGCGCTGCTTCCCTCGTCGGACAGGATGATGATACGACGGGCCATCTGCAGAAGGTTCTCGCTCAGATCGGTACTTTTTGCCTCGTCACTATCGGCATCTTCGTCATCGCGGAAATCTTCGTCCTCTATGCTGGCTTCAGGTTCCAGTATCGTCGTGGCTTGAACAACATCTTGGTCCTCTTGATCGGTGGAATTCCCATCGCTATGCCTACCGTCCTTTCCGTTACTCTCGCCGTCGGAGCTACTCAGCTCGCGAAGTACAAGGCCATTGTCACCCGTATCACTGCCATCGAAGAACTGGCTGGAGTCACGATTCTGTGCTCCGACAAAACTGGAACCCTTACGACCAACAAGCTGACCATCGATCGTGGCACTATCAGGACATACAGTCACTTCACCGCCGATGAGGTTATTCTTTACGCTGCCTACGCATCACGCACGGAGAACCAGGACGCCATTGATGCTTCCGTCGTCCAGGCTCTGAATAATCCCGGAAAGGCCAGGGAGGGCATCAAGCTCCTGGATTTCAAGCCGTTCAACCCCGTCGACAAGCGTACTGAGATCACCTATCGAGATGAATCCACTGGGACTCTCAAGCGCGTCACTAAGGGCATGACGGGTATCATCATCGAGCTCTGTACGCGGAACAAGACGCCCGAGCAGGAGAATCAACTCGAAGCCGACGTCGAGGAATACGCTACTCGCGGTCTACGTGCGCTCGCTGTCGCCTACGAAGAAGTCCCCGGAGACGATTTTGAGGCTGAAGGTAATGGCTTCGAGTTGATTGGCCTGCTTGCTATCTACGACCCGCCCCGTGAAGACACGAAGCAGACGATCGAGGATGCACTCGCCCTTGGTGTGCGCGTCAAGATGGTCACCGGAGATCAGCTGGCCATCGCAAAGGAGACTGGACGCCGCCTTGGACTCGGTGACCACATGTACCCTGCCAAAGTTCTCAAGTCAGGCCCTGAGCCCGGTGGGA
Source organism: Pholiota conissans (assembly GCA_015484465.1). Classification (NCBI taxonomy): domain Eukaryota; kingdom Fungi; phylum Basidiomycota; class Agaricomycetes; order Agaricales; family Strophariaceae; genus Pholiota; species Pholiota conissans. The sequence goes on from MU155215.1 coordinate 91,492, forward strand.
AGCATCAGAATTTGGACGAGATGATCATGGACGCGGACGGGTTTGCTGGAGTATTCCCTGAACACAAGTACGAGATTGTCAAGCGTTTGCAGGGTCTTGGACATCTGTGCGCGATGACTGGAGATGGTGCTAACGATGCTCCCGCTCTGTCTCGCGCCAATGTAGGAATCGCCGTCGAGGGTGCGACGGACGCTGCTCGTGGTGCCGCCGATATCGTGCTTACTGAACCTGGTCTCTCTACGATTATCCACGCCGTTCGACAGTCCCGTATTATCTTCCAACGTATGCGGAACTATGCGATCTACGCCTGTTCGGTCACGATTCGTATCGTCGTGTGTTTCGCGATCTTGGCTTTCACCTACAAGTTCGATTTCCCTCCCTTCATGATTCTAATTATCGCGCTGTTGAACGATGGAACGATTATGACTCTTTCTTTGGATCGCGTCTTGCCGTCTATGACGCCGGATGCTTGGGATCTGGCGGAAATTTTTGCGTTTGCCATCGCTTATGGCTTGTATTTGACCGGGTCTACGTATGTGGATTATCTCTTTTTTTACTGTCCTCGTCCGCTGATATCAATTATATGCTAGTGTTGCTCTTGTCGTCATTATCGTCGAGACAACATGGTTCCAGGACAAATTTGGCGTAAGCCTGAACAACGCTCCGGGTACTCCGGTGAACAAGAACGATCCGCAATTACATATGATCACCTACCTCCAAGTTGCCATCATATCTCAGGCGCTGATCTTTGTGACGCGCTCCCATTCCTTCTTCTTCATGGAGAGGCCCTCTGTCGCACTCGTGGTTGCCTTCTGCGTCGCCCAGCTGATTTCATCCATCATCGCAGCTTATGGTGACTGGGGTTTCACGCAGATCCAGTCGATATCTGGTGGCTGGATCGGCATCGTGTGGGTTTGGGTAAGTTATTTGCGCCATACTTTTGCTTCGTTTCTCTACCGTGCTCATCTATATTTTTTTTTTTTTGCGGCGCAGAATATCGTTTGGTTTATCCCACTGGACTGGATCAAGTTCGCCATGAAATTGACCGTCATCAAGCACCTCAGAGAGCGGCGACTTCGCAAGGCCAGGGAGGAAGTCGGCATCGTGCGCGTACCTTCTCGCATCCTGTCCATCCACGAGTCGCTCTACTCGAACCGTACGACGTTCCTCAAGCGCACGGTGCGCAGGATCGGTCTGGGCGGCAAGGTTTCGATGAAGGGGGAGGAGCTGAAGAAGTTTGGCACTATACAGGCGAATCAAAGCGGGAACATGCTTGCGCGGAACCCGAGCAGGCAGGTGCAGCGGCAGCAGGAGATCGCTGCTCTGAAAGAGAAGGGAAGCCATGTAGGCGGTGTTCACCGGGAGGGGGACCCCATCTAAAATCGGGACTAGTGCGTCTTATCATGAACTTTTTATGGCATTTTTCACTGTAGATTCTTCCATCTCTCCCAAACATTCTTCTGCGTACAACACGGTTTTTTTTGTAGTTTTATTGTACTTCGTTCAATTTGGTGTCGTGGATACAGACGGTTGATCGACATTAACTTAATTTTCGCTCACTTTTACGTACGATTTTGGTGTATTCATTTTACTCTCCTTTATGTACTCTGGCGTCAACGGCCTTTTTACTAGCTTGGCTGACGATGCCTACTTATTACGAACCAATATAGTTAAAAATCCCACCTCCGTTTCTGAACTAATCGGCGTTGGCACCTGTCATCACTTTGAACGAGGTACGAAGCGCCTAGAGTCCGAGCTTCAGTGTTCGTGCTTCGTCATCGTGAGACTTGAGTACTTGATACTTGATTTCAATTTCTGTTGGTGCACGATAACAATGAGTGCCCGAAACGTGCAACACTCAATGTATTCTTTATTTACAGCCGCCGACCTATTTATCATTGTCTTCGACGCTGCAATCTCTAATCCCCCCGCCACTGGCCATGGAATGAGGGATACTACTTGGTTGAGAACTTTGAATACTCAGGCCTTGAGGTAGCACAAGCAATATTCGAGAAACTGGTTGAACTGGGCATTACTAGTAATGTCGAGACAAGGGCTTTCTTCCAGGAAGAGCTCGACAAACTACGGGGTTGGTCAAGTTATATAATACGGATGTTCTATATGATTGACTATTCATTTATAGGCGTTTTGGCCGCTTTGGGCGACTAATAATTACAGGAAAGGTGATCGCGCTCGGGCCCTCGGATGGGCGCCCAAGGTCGGCAAGAATGCTTTCTTGGATATTATAAAGGATATGAGGTCTATTTTTAGGTCAATGATCAGCGCTCAGCTGGAGCTATTTTGGGGTGGAATATATTGCGACGCGAAGCTTCAGGCGAAGTTCTTTGATGACCAAGTCGCTTTGAATTAAGAGATTTTCGTAGTATGGCCGTTCCAAGACCGTTTCCAACAAGTCAACGTAGGCTCTATCACTCAATCGGTTTACAATGTTCCGTCTGTTCGTTGTAAATCCTCCCGTATTTGAAATCTGGCTCTCACATTCGCAACGATATGTCAGCCTTATCAAAGCGAAGCTGATGAATAAGTTATAGGATTTGGAACCAGAATCTGAATATGACGCAGGCAGTTCCAAACAAACCACCAAGTTTCATCAGCAACCTTGTGCAGACGCAAAATACAAGGTTCCGACCGTGTATGGTGAAAACCAGTATAAAAAGACAGGCATACAAGGTGGCAATGGCCTCACAACAAAGAAACCTATTCAACTTCTTTCTTTCACAACTTACAAATGTCTGCGAAACTCAACATCTTCATCACTGGCGCCACCGGTACGTCTCCAGATAGAGTATGTCCCTATCTATCGCTGCTGAACAGGTGTCGACTGTTAGGCTACGTTGGCGGTAGCGTTATTTCACGCCTGCTTAAGCATCCTCAAGCCGCGTCCTTCGAAATTACGGCGCTGCTCCGCTCTGCCGAAAAGGCTGAGAAGCTTCATCCTCTGGGAATAAAGACTGTCTTGGGCTCGTATACGGATAAGGACCTGGGTTTCCTCACCAAAGCTTCCGCCAATGCCGACGTTGTATTCGCAATTGTACGCCATAAACGCTTATCGTCATTAGTAATTTCCTCAATTGACGTCATTTTATTAGGCGGATTCCGACAATCTTCCCGCCGCACAAGCAATATTGGATGGTCTCAAGATTCGCCACGAAAAGACTGGGAAAGCACCAATCCTGATTCATACAGTGCGCACTTCTTTCCAATGAATTAGCTGCAATTTGACAGGCGCTCAAATATTTCTCTATTTTGGATCATAGTCCGGCTCAGGTATGGCTTATAAGTTGATAGTACTGTGTAATGTTGCTAACGCATGTGCAATATAGCGATTATTATTGACGACGCTCGAGGACTGCACGGAGACCACAAGGTCTACAGCGATCTCGAAAGTAAAGCACTCAACGCCATAGCGGAAAGCGTACTCCATAGAAACGTCGATATTCCTATTGTGGAAGCGGATAAGGCGGGATACGTGAAAGCCTACCTCATAACACCAGGTACGTCAGATTTACACTAGCCATTGTCTTGCCATATATTTCTTTCTGCACAGGAACCGTATTCGGCTATCCTTCTGGCCCATTGGTAGATCTGAACATTCAGAACAGGCATTCAATCCAGCTCCCATTCATAATCAAGCCTTCCATCGCCAGGAAGCAGGGCGCATATATCGGGAAGGGTCTTAACGCTTGGTCGGCTGTCGACGTCAACGACAGTAAGTTGCTGCCACTTATGTTTGATTTTGTGTCTTAAAAAACGTTGTCTCTAGCTGCAGACCTATTCATCGTCATTTTCGACGCCGCAATTTCGAACTCTCCAGCTGCCGGTCACGGCACTGAAGGATATTACTTTGCAGAGAATTTCGAGTACACCGGATTCGAAGCCGCGAAGACGATATCCGAGAAGCTCTTCGAGCTTGGCATCGCTAGTTCCCCCGAGCCGAATACCTTCACTCAGGATGAGCTGGACAAGAACTTCGGTGTACGTGATATTTTTTGTACTCGCTCTTTTTCCCTATTAATATTATCATTGTAGTCATTCTGGACCGTGCTTGCGACTAACAGTCGTGCGAAGGGCGATCGCGGTCGGGCGCTTGGATGGGCTCCTAAATTCGGAAAGGAAGAGTTCTTGGCAAATGTGAAGGAGGAAGTTGCATTTTACGCCAATGAATTGAAGTCTTAAGACTTGATGATGGGCATCGCTCTGTCACTAGTGCACAGAGGACCATGCACCTTATTTTAGACTAGTCCGCTTCCGTTCTAACAGTTTGCTATTGTTCTGGCGTAAACAGTTCACGAAAATGAGATATAGTCTACGATATATAAAAGTTCACACGAAAAGCCACAGGTGAAGATGAAGATATGAAGGTTGTCAGAAGGAATCGAAGAACTTTAGGCGGGGAAAGCTACAATTAACAACCTGATATGATTCTCTTCCGAGGCGGGCCCCTCACATCACTGAGCGCTTAAATCGTTCGGGATACGCCGAGCTGACTTGTATCGGAACGCAAAGTCAAATACTTATTCTATTGTATGTTTACTAGCTGGCAATGACGTGGAATAGCGAGGAGAACGCGGGAGGTGCCTCGTCGTGGGAAGAGGAGTAGCATCGCGGTCACTTGAGGCGAGAGGGAGGAATAGATTTGTGTGGGGATCTACGGGGATGCCAGGAGTGCTTACGTCGATGAAAGTGCTTCTGCTTTTAAGATAATATACGGAAGTGTCCACGGTTGTGAGTGCTGGTAACGCATTGCGCTTGAGGTTAATTTAGAGGAAATGGAAAATAGGCGAGAGGGGTGCTCGAGCCTTGAGCGCTTGAGCTTGAGCGTGGAGGTGCAGAAAGAGTGAAGCCTCAGAAGGCCGTGTGTGCAAGACGACCAGAAATAGAGGAGAGCGCGGGTGGTTCCCAGAGAGAGGAGGAACTTGAATAACAAGCGGCGTTGTGGCATCATGGCTTACATAATTCATCCGAGTTCGGCCGAACAGTGATCCGCATCGTCCTCCTCTCATCATTCACTGTTTCCACCTGCTTCCACCCCCATCTGTCGTTGTCATATCTTCACCAGGCGCGTCCTGCACGTCGGTGTACAATTTATTTAAGCCTACATGAGAAGAGGTGCACGTATGCAGCCTGCTCAGTCCCTTGAACAACAATGAACATCAGCGACTGCGGCAGTGCCATGCCTGGGGCGCTACGCAACCGCGCCCTCATCTACACATATATCTCGTCTTCTATGTTGTAAGTTTACTTTTTCGTGTATATGTCGTCAAGCTTATTCATAAAACAATCTCCCCTTGGCTTGAGCTTAAACATGCGTAGTCGTCGCTGGCTAATTGTGTCACAGAATCGCTACCGCCTCTGAATCTTCTACTACACTCCTATCCTCCCACAACACATTCATATCCTCATAGGACGTGTATTTTAATTTCACGTCTCAGTCAACCTCGGTGTTAAGGAAGTGTCGGACCAAGCAATGGCTCTGAATGTGCCCCCAGTCCTACCGCCGTCATGTTTGTTCGGCTCGTTCCCTGTAAGCCCGCCTCTCTTCTCAACGCCGTTGCAAGATTCGATCTCATCGGAGTGTCAAAGTTACCAAGGATGCGCCCCAGCAGAGCGAGCAGGGATTAATCACTGCGTGGTACGTTCATTGTCTTTCCCCGGTCGTATCATTCTAATCGGATTCTCTCGACATCGACAGAAGCCACGTGAATCCATGATATGTCTTATGCAACCTGTGATACGCACTCTCAATACTTCCCAACCTCAATGTCTCATCCCCATTTCAACATCAAATCATCAATGCATTGAATTCCAACCTGTGGATCCCTCCTTCGGCAATTTGCGTCTTGATTCCGTATTGTGGGTCTTAATCTTCAAGCGCAGCATACATGAACTCGTACCACCGCTATTCCACCTAAGCGGTTGACCGTTCGGCACCGTCACTTACTCCTGGTACATACCTACGTCAGTTGACGTGGTTGGTCTGTGACGGGTATATGTGCATATATAAGGTCAGCTCTTTCTCCCTTACCGCTTGTCCTTGCTCTCTTAACTTGGCTTCGTAGAACTGAGCATCGACGACCCTATCGAGCACGCTTTATCTATCAGGCTGGTCTCCTTCGGCGACGTTGTTGATGATGATGAGCACATTGTTCCTTCTTTTTTTCGCCTCCGATATCGATTTCATCTGGTTTGTAGGTATGACTTCTGAATGGATCTTATGCTCTGTGCCGGCTTTTCTGGAATTATAATTCTTGGGTGTACCGGATGGGACAGATACTTCATCTTTTTCCTCGTATAAATGATTCTCTCAAATGAACTCGAATGGAAGGATCGACATAGCGATCATAGAATTTGGTTCCGACATACCGATGTGCTTGCATTGCCTTGTTTCTGTGCCAATGCTAAAGTTCACAGGGATTGGCTTTCACTCGATCGCGTTCTATCTATGTGTATTCGATCGTCGAAGGGTCGGTGATACAAGTATCATAAAAATTGTTTACCAATCGTGTCTCCCGGCATCCACGCTGTGGAACTGGCCCCCGTCTTTCTCGCGGGTAGATTCTGAAACGGTATCGACAAGGATATTGGCCACCTCGTCTGGCAGACGTATGATGAAGCTCTCTAGCACCTCTTTGAATTTACCAGTTGTGTCTTTTATTATGGATTGTCTGACTAAGATTTATTGCGGACGATGTTTAGCATTCAACACAATGGGTGATTGCGAATGAGACTCACACATGTCACTGTCGACCAGACCTGGACATTGTGGAAACGTAACTGGAAGGCACGCGTGGTACTGTCAGTTCGATATTGTCTGGGTATGCGAGTTTGGGTGCGTACTCAGCCAATCGTTCTCGAAGTGGATCTTGCGAATGATCCAATTGAGTGCGGACTTGCTCATTCCATACGGCGCATTGTCTATGGGAATGTTACCGATGAGGCTGACGCTCCCCGCGCCTGAGCTAATGGCGATAAATCGCGGGTGTGGGCTGGCCTTCAATATGGCGCGGAAGGCTTGGAAGAGCACAATTGGGCCGAGGACATTGACCTACGCGGTAGCATATACGTTGAGTCGGCAGGTGTATACTATTAGAACTGCCATACCGCAAAGTGATCTTCGTAGTTCTGAGCGGTCGTCTCGTGAACCTTTCCAGTAGAGTTCTCAATTGCTGTAATTACGGGCATAAATATAAAAACAAAACCAATAATTTGAGACGAACCCGCATTTGCAATAATCGTATCGATCTTTCCGTGTTTCCCTTGTATCTCCAGTGCAAGCGCCTTGTTGCTTTCCTCATCTCCCGCGATATATTTGACCGGCACGACCCGGCCTGTATATTTCGCTTCCAATTCGACAAGGCGTGGAGTCCCGGATGGGTTGCGGCCACCAGCGTAGATGATGGCAGAGGGATCTTTGGCCGCTATTGCGCTGACAAGGGCTAAGCCTGCAATTATAGAAAGGTATGGATTGGAAATCAAAGGTCGACAACTTCGCGGTAGGTAAGCATACCTAGTCCGCGTGTCGCGCCTGTTACAAGGTATATTGTAGCTGGAGTGTCAGACATGTTTGCGAAGCGAGAGATAGAATGCTGCGAAGTGTGATATGAGAAACGTCCTATCCGTGCGTGCTTTTATACAAAAATGCAGCTAACGAGGAGATTAGTACAATGTTCAACGTTCAACATTGGTAATGGCTGATTAACACCATTAATAAGTAGATATTTATCAACACCCCCCTGAACAAATGGCGAGGACAGTCATTTGCTTATGAAGACAAGTTTCGCCATTGATCACTAGTCACTCTTTACGGTAATATATGCAGTGCTACACGTTTCGGGAACTCATCTTCATCGAGCATCATCGGGAATTGAACTCATGTACTCAAGTCCCATGAACCACGATGACGAACGACAGAATTTCCGAAATTGAAGCTCAGACTCTATGGCCTTCGCAAACGAGGGCACTTCCGCGGAGAAATTAGTCATTTACCGCTCTCATTTTCTTGGAAGAGAATTAAGACCAAGTACAATGAGTTCATGATACCGGTGCGCTCAGGATATATTTGTCTATTTCTCTCATGGTGTTTATTTTTTTGAAGCTAAACGTAATCCCTCTTAGCTCAGTGGTAGAGCGCGTCACTAGTAGTAGTAACACCATGAGTATATGACGAGGTCAGTCGTTCAAGTCGGCTAGAGGGAATTTCGATTTCGAAATTTAATTTCTTTTGCTTTTGTTTTCAATACTTCTGCCTTGAACAGTCAAAAATTTGTACTCAAAATGTGAATTTCTGAAGAGAGCAACTTCTATTTTTTTTAAGCAAAGGAAAGCTGGATAGCAGTGCGACAACTTCGAATCTAAAACAGCAAGAGCAGGTTCAGGATAGAAGAGCAATGGAAAGAAGACGGAGAAAATTTTTTATCAAGAGTTTCATGCGTTTAAATAAAGAAATTGAATGATAGTTTGTACGTATGACTGCATGAATGCTTAGAACAAAGGGATCAAACAAAAGGGAAAAAAAACCAGGAAAAAAGAATATATGGGCTAGGGGTATACCATTGCTATACATGTATCTCCACACCCTCCTATGACGGTGCGTGAATACAAGAATAAAGAATAAAAAAAGGAAATACGGAAGCCCCACTAGAGAGACCTCCATTGTCGTTGGCCGGCCTGCACCACCATCGTCGTCGTAACGTCTTATAATTTATGCAGTTGCAAAGCAGTCATGTCATTGGCCGACCTAACGTCGCCTACGACTCGTCCCGCTCTTCTCGTCCTCGTCCTCTGAATTACCTCCAAACGATCTCGTCTTCACCGAAGCGCCATCCTAGACGCCTTCGACGTCAACGTACCCGTGGCAGCAGGGCGACCTGGATTCGTCTCGGCAGCAGGAGCACTTCCCATACCACCCGTGAGGGCCGAGCCCATGGCGTCGTTCTCCTCTGGAATGCCGGTGCCCCCGGCAGCGCTCGCCGTGCGTATGCTGACGAGCACCTCCTTGCAGTACTTGAGCTTGTCGACCAGGCGCTGCTGGAACTTGACCTGCTCTGGGTCGGCGTTGAGTGCGGGCGGACGCATGGCCTGTGCCATGATGTCCGAGAGCGTCCAGCGCGTCATGTTGTAGTGCTTGTCGATGTGGGTTACGAGTAGGCCTTGTGATGAGAGGATGAGCTTGGAGTGATCATAAAAGTTGAACTGCAGGATCGCAATAAAAAGTTAGTCATCGATATGGCGCATCGAAGTAGGGCGATCTTACCTGTAACACGTCATGGCTCAGCTTGAACACGATGACATGCTTCATGCGGAGGTACTTCTGCACCCACTCCATGCCTTTCTCGCGCCCGACGTCCTCGAAAGTATACGTATATTCGCCGTAGAGGCGGTCCATAATATACCGCTCGAAGTGCTTAAGGAGGTATACCTTACTCTTGAGTTCCTCGGGGTATACGTCAACGGTGTACGCCTTACGAACGTAAACAGAGCCAGAACGGCGCGACGTGATGTAGTCGAAATGTCTGGATCATATCCTTCAGTCTTACGATCAAAACATGCATCAAAAAGCACTCACACTTTATCAGGACTCAGCACAAGCGTTGTGCTATCGTTGAAATGCACACCCACACTCCCATCCGTGAGCGCATATCCCATGCCGTACTTGTTGCAATAGTCGACCCAGCTGACAATGAACACACGCTCTTCAGGTAAGGGAAGCATATCCACAGGCGTGCGGAAAACGCGGCCAGCCGCCTTGGCGTCGAAGGCCAGCGTCAGGGTGTGTGCTGCTGCGTCGAAGCCGTTCAACTTGACAGCGGGAGTGGGTGCCGGCTCTGGCGCCGGGGCTGCGTGTGCTGCATAAAACGAGGTAAGAAATCGATTACATGAGATGCTAGAGGAAAGTACCGACCTGCAGCACGAGGGTTCTCTTTTTCATCCAGCTTTGGTTGAGGACGCATCCGCGAAGCGTATTTATTGGTGATGGCCGTGGCACCTGCTCGTGGCGCCGCGTTCTCCCTGCCTTGTGCGACATAGGCCTCACGCGCCTTCTCTGTAGGCTTCGCTACGGGCGCTGGTGGCTCCTCCATGTCATACTCTGGCTCCGCCTCCTCCCGCACAGGCGCCATTTGGGCGACAATTCTCGCTTTCTGTGCCTCGAGCTCCTTCTTGCGCAGCCTCATCTCTTCCTCCTCGTGGTCGCCATCGTCCGAGCTCGGCGGTGCTTTCCTCCTGCTCTGCAACGAACCATAGTTGCGCTCCTCCTCGACGATGCCATCCAGTCCGCGGGTGACGCTCCGACGCCCAAGAGGGCTCTCCTTGACCGCCTGCAACTTGCGAAGTAAGGGATTCTCGCGAGGGGCGCCACCTCCGCCGGGTGACGTGGCGGTGCCCATAAGAAGAGGCTGGCGCGCGGATGACAGTAGAGCAGAGATGGGCGAGCCAGGCTGCACGGCTTTCTGGAATTCCTTCTCCTGTTGCGCGATGCTGCCGGCGATGCTCTTGCTTGCTGCGAGTGCGTTGCCATTGCCCGCCGAGGTACTTTGGGAGACACCCGACGCACCAAGGGTAGCGGGATCTGCGTCGAGCAGGGAATATTTCCGAAGGCGCTTGAGGTTCGCGTCCGACGCAGACTTGGAGATGTGGCGGAAATCAGGGGCGCTGTCGTGGGCGGAGGTCGGGATATAGGGGGGAACGGGGCCTTGTGTGAAAAATGCGTGGTCCACAATTTCATGAAGAGAGGGTCGTTGCGACGGGTCCGGTGTGAGGATTTGCTGAATGAGGTTCTGTACCGCCGATGAGATGACGCGCTCGGTAGGAAATTCGTATTCGTTGTCTCGAATACGTCTTCGAAAAAAATCAGCAAGTCATATTATGGATATTGCAGAGGGTCTTACTTGTAGATAGCCTTGACGTCCTTTGTTTGGAAAGGCGGACGACCAATAACGAGGGTGTACAAAATGACACCAATGGACCACGTGTCGACCTCGAAGCTATGTCCGTTCGCCGTGTCGAACAGCACCTCTGGCGCAATGTAGTTCGGCGTTCCGCAGATAGTTTTCTTCCTTTCTCCGGGATTCTCGATAAGAGCGGCGAGACCAAAATCGCCGACCTTGACGTTCATGTTCGCATCGAGGAAAAGGTTGCCCAACTTGAGATCCCTGTGGATGACCTGGTGCGTGTGCATATAGTGGCATGCGCCAATGAGCTGCACCATGAAGAAGCGCGACTCGGGCTCTGTAAACCGGCGACGGCGACGGAGCATGTCCATGAGCGAGCCCGATGGGCACAGTTCGAGTGTCATGTAAACGTTGTCCTCGTCTTCGAAACATTCTTGGAAATTGACAATGTTGGGGTGTTCAAGCGAGCGGTGAATTTTAATTTCTGCATAGAGCTACATGCGAAAAGTTATGATCGAGCTCTCAGGACGATCACAACGACTCACTTTAGTTTTAGCTTTCTTCGTTTTCAGTGATGACTTTGTGACGACCTTACACGCAAGACGGTATCCTCTGACGTCTTTAACTTCATATACCCGAGCAAAACCACCCTGAAATAAATGAGTTTATCGCTCTGCCACGAGTTCAACAACACACGAACCTCTCCAAGAAAACCCACACGGCTGAACTGCAACCTCCCTGACTTGTCGGTGATAACCTTGGGTGGCGAAGGTGGCGCAGTCTTGCTATTCTGCCTAGGCAGCGGGGGAGACGACGGCGCTTTCGGGGGCGGCTTTGGGGGCGTTTGCTGCTGGTTGGGTTGGTGGTTGACCTGGTGGTTGACGGTGTTCGTGAGCGGATGCCTGCGGATTATTGGCACTTGCTGTGCTGCTGCAGGCATTCTGGTGTATGTTTGTTGTTGGTACATAGTTCTTGAGGAGGCCTAACGCCTTTTCAGTGCCGTCGTCGTCGTGGAGAACCTCGAGATGGCCGTTCGGAAAGTTGAACACGGCGAGCACGAGGAGAGCGCGTTTTGTTCATATATCACGTGACGGTGGTTCCTCCAAATCGTTGATGCGCTTTGGATTCGCGCGTTCGACCCTGCAACAACGCAATAAAGAATACCCACGATTCCTTCAACAATGATTCACCGCACAAAAAAGAAGTCGTTGATTCTCTGAAGTTACGTATGAAAAAGTAAAAGCAAATCGAATTCCCGCTAGCCGACTTGAACGACTGACCTCGTCATACACTGAAAGACTGTGTACTAGTGACGCGCTCTACCACTGAGCTAAGAGGGATTACGTTAAGTTTCGCTACAATCCATAATAACCCTCATTAAAATACTTATGGTTTTTCCAATAGCATAACGAAAATTCTAGCAGTACAAAAAACGATGAGCTATTCGTTGTGCGTATCATGATCAACTAATTCATCAAATCATCAAGAAGATAGCGATCGAATGAGGTATGGAATCCAACATATCCATCTTTAAACTTCTGCCAAGCTTGGAATGCCTCCGTATCTGACTCCAAGATTTTGCAGACTTGCACATGAGCTTCGGCGACGTCGTTTGCGAGTTGCTTGAAGACGTCCATCTTCGGCTGTCCCTGACATCCAGCAAGCAAAGAGATGCAGTTGACCGTCTCTCCTGCAGCGTCTTCCTTGTAGAAGGAGAGAACGTCGCTGTAGCAGAAAAAAGGTGGGTCAGATACTTCAATTTCTACCGTATCTAGAGTTTATAGCTCACTTTCCGTATCCAATAAAAGTTACGGCTTCCGGAATGCACTGTAATATAGTACAGGTGAAATATGTGCGAGTCTGAGGAAGAAACAAATCCTTGCCTGGATATAATTCCTCACTGGAATGCTTCGAGGGAATGCCATCAATGCATAAGTTTCCGACGAGCCAGACAATTTCCTTGTGAACTCCGGGTAACCCTTTGCATACAAGGAAGCCTACAATAAGTGCTGCATCAGCATCCCGAACCATACCAAGATCCCAATAAAAAGTGATCACCTTCATGCCCTTGGTCTGGAACTCCAACGTCGAAGCATTGATCAAATTAAGAGTCGACGTCAATATGATACTGGCAGCAACAGGCTCATAGTGGACCGGAATCTCAAGCAAAAAACTCGCCATACTATCAAGCACTGGATCGAGCTGCTTCTCGCGGCGGAGAAAGCGCTCGATGAAAACGCACACGCGCTCGTTATCCCGCTCATAAGCGTCGTCCACGTAGACGAGGAAAGCCGTGTAGAGCGCGATGAATATGCGCGTCGCTTCGTCCTCGATGTGGGTGTAGGCGGTGCAAGCCATGATAACACCCGAGGGAATAAACGGGAGCAAGGACGGCGCAGTGCGGTCCGATCCCATTGGGTATCCGCGTTCCAGGGCGACTGCGCAGCAGCGGTTGTGGAAATCTTGTGAATAGGGAGTTATGATGTAAGGCGTGTCGATTTTTTGAAGGAGGTCTTGTATGGCTACCGCAGTGGCCTCTTTGCTCTGTGGCGTGACGGTCTGTATATAACCATGGTGTTAGTTATACTCTCGGAAGTTAAAGCAGGCGTGCACGTACAGTGCCGACGGTCATAATCGAGTTTGATGTTGTCATTTCTTCTTCGTTTGAGGGAGGAAACTGTAGATCAGATATGCGCTATCGAGTTTGAGTGCGTTGGATTTAATGTTAGGAATCGTGAACCCTCCTCTCCTTTATGTGTTTCTTCCATCCTCTTCTCAACAGCTTTCATGGATTATGAAGTGCGTTTACAGCGACGATTGTCTCCTAACAATTTTAGACAAATCCGCCATGCTCGATAACCGGTAAGGCTATGCTGATCGAGTCTTCTTTTTGGACGCGTCCTCTTGCCATTGTTAAGCGACGTTGGCGGGTCTGGATCAGCATCGGTAGAAAGACCCTCCGACATGAAAGAGCAGGCTGGAACAAGCTGTAGGTTGAGAATTTCAGTGTGTACGATGTAAGAGTGAGACAATATCTCACATACATGAGCAAGAACAGGAAACATTGTTGTCTGATGGGTTGTAGCTGGATGCAAACAAACGACGATGCGGAAACCAATTGGCATGTCACATCACCGTGTCCAAATATAGAAACATTTACCATGTCTGGACGACCTCTTCTTTTTCTGTGCCGAGTCATAACGAAAACATACCGGACCCAACGGATGGAACGTCTGCATGTTGAGATAACGATAACACGGCCAGAATGTCATTTTTATTGAAGCCCTGATCCCATGGAAATTTTCCAATAAAACTCTCACCGATAGTTGTGCTCACCATAATCCCCGGTACCCAAACGCGGGCACGAGGTACGGTCGTGGTCGTGTGTACCATGGCGTCCTTCGCAGAATGAACGGAGAAGTGCCCAGTACGCTCGGAATTCGCAACCTCCGGCTCTTCTTCGATGAATTTGCTCCCAGTGCCTAAGCTTCGTGGGATCTCTGCTTGCAAAACAGCTCTTATCGTGCAGAACCGATGTCTGTAAAACCTGAAGGACGGTCCGTCAACTCCAACAGTCAGTAATTTCCCAAGTTATCGCTTGACTCAGCCTCAACATCTGCTCATCTGATAAAGTCGTAAGCGTTCTTGCATAGTTCACCTTCGAAAGTAAGTCTTGCCGGCAGAATTTTGAAGTTTGGATGCTTGTTGATGGCATCGGGGTCTGACTACGCCATTAGGGCGACTTCCTTATGAGCTTTCGTTCGCAGCGGTGAAGACTCGGAAATGTAGCATAGAAAAGCTTTTGACATGAAGGTCAGTTTGAAAGAACGTAAAATTTTGAATTGCTTAATCACCTTTATTTCGTATCCGATTCGAATTTTGCTCCGCTTCGTCATATTTGCATAGAGAAGGAAATAAAAGACGTCGTCACGGGCTACATTTCTTCGAAAGAGCAGACTTCCTTTCCCCGATTTGAAAAATCGCATCCTCAATGCGAGCGTTGCTACTTTCCCTGTGAATGTTAGCTCCTGGCTACTAAATGATCTTCGGTCTTGTGAATGAGGTCCTAATATCGAACGATAGCCGTCGCTGTGAGCAACTCCAATAGTCAGATATTTCCCAAGTTATCAGTTGAGTCTGTCTCAACTTCAACTCATCTGACGAGATTATTCGCGTACTTACAATGTCTAACCCTCGAAATTAAATCGTGCCGACAGATCTGAAAGTTCGAATGGTTGTCTACGGCGTTCTAACCACCTCCTTATGACCTTTCGTTCGTAGCGGTGAAAGCTCGGAAAAGCAACGTAAAAAGCCTTTGACATAATGATTAGTCTATGGCAGAGCACAAAATTTCAATCGCTGAATCACCTTGATTTCGTACCCAATTCAAAAATTGCCCGGCTTCGTCGTATCTGCAGGGAGTCAACATGGATCAAGTTCCTTGGAAAGCGCGGAAAATTCCTTTTGCTGACTTGATAAATTCGCTTCCTGGCAGGTTACTTTGCTACTTTCCCTGTGCACGTTGGCGTATACAAATATTTTTCGGACTTCTTATGAATCGAATCCATTATCGAACGACAATCGTTGCTGTAAACGGAAAAAGAAATTAAATCCAATAAAATTTCAGACCCGGTCAAGGAGATACAAAGTCAAAAGCTGGGAGGTAGGCAGGCTACAGAGTGAGGTTATATTCGTATTCACTGCTGGTATTCTGGGATAACCAAAGGACGATCACGGAGAGCATGAGGGCGACGCTTTGTGATACGTTGGCGTAGCCGTAGTAAGTGAATTGTTCAGGGTAGCCGTTCAGGATGTATTTCAAGACAAGGACAGTCTAAATTCAGAGGTACAAGATGAGTAAAATTCGCGTTTGAGTCATAGATACTACGCACCACACTGCCAGCAAGTCCGCCCGCCATAAGCGCGAACCCAATGAACAAGAACAACCTTGCTCTCCACACCGCTCGTGAGTCCCCAAATCCTTCATCTCCACGAATCCGGTCCTTGTCGATAAGGTTGATAACGAGATAGCCAAGTAGAGAGCAGATGCCTGGTACCCAGTCGACAAAGGTGACATGCACTGGTGGGCCTTCATCAGGGGGTGCTCCATAGGGTGCTTTTGCGTGCGCAGAGAGAATGGCCGCATCCATAAACGTCCAGTTGGCAAGCGCAAACTTCAAAAAAGGTCAGAAAAGACGATATGGCTTCAGAAGACTGCGACGTACTAGGGCGCCAGCCAGATAAACACCCAGCGTCCGCCGATGTTTTCCCAGCGTGAACTCCGGGAATGGATTCAAACACACCCTTCTAGGGTCATAGTTCGATCTTGGAAGCGCCATCCCGCGAACTCTGAATGTAGATGGTGGTGGAGGCGGTGGAGGTTGAAGCTGCGGCGATGAGGGGGAGCGGGTGATGGGGGACAAGGCGTGGGAACCAGTTCCCTCATCCGTCTCCACCGTCCTTTCGACTTGGACAACAATGTGCGGCGCAGAGCTCTTCCTGAACCCATGTGTATCCTCTCTGGAGAACAACGAGAACATAGTGGGTGAGTAGTTTGTGAAGTTTGTAGGCATCGTCAGCAACGCAACGGTGACTGACAAACGTCTGATTCATCCATCAGCGCTCCCAGAACCCCCTAATATCCATGGCACGGCCATCACCTGGATGAGTCTAATTTAGTACTTTTTTATGCACATCGACTTGTTTTGTTCTTTACATCCTCATTCCGTTCAACTACGCTGGTATGATAAGAACTGGGCGCACACTGCAGTGTTGATGAGGCTGGAGTTGACGATGATGAATAAGACGGGACAATGGACATTGGAGGGAGGCAAGTCGTGATTCTTTCATTGCATTCCAATACCTTAGTTAGAACTGATTTGAAAGGCATTTTAGCTGTAGATGAAGGCGCTCTTCAGATTCAATAGCGCAGGGTCCTTGCGCTTGCTCGTGCGCTTTAAAAATGTGCGGCCACCCAACGATGAATCGTGACCTACAAGCGCAAGCGCGACGGGCCACAATGTCGATGCATAAAACGCCACACATCGATGCTTTGCATCTCCCTCCTGACTATCCCCCACAGATACCTCCATCTTTCTCTGCTCGCTTCGACCCGAAAAGCAATGAGCATCCACTCAAAGCACGACAACTATCACCGTCATTCTGCCTATAACCGGAAATCCTATGTTCCAGTGTACGGAAGCCCTCTAAAGCAACATATCGAACCCCCAGCACCTCCAGAAGACACTTCATTCCGAAGTTACCAGCAATTATCACACCTATCGCAGTATGATTCGGACTCAACTGAAGTACCCCCCGAAATTCCTGAGCGTTCGAACGCATTCCGAGATTCCGACTCCATGTTCTTGCTTAGTTTCCTTCCGACTGCTCTGGATAACGAGACACAAAATGCTCCACAAGTACATTATAATGAATACAGGCATCCGTCTCTCGAAAGCTGTGAGGCCTGGATACAAGAAGCGTCCGTCGAGGACCTTTCTCAAGCGACAGAGGAAGAGGAATGGGACCATATCCAAGCTCCAGCCTCGATGTACTTTCCTCCGAGCGCACGGACTAGCTTGAGGTCTAGTACTAGTACTGTATTCAGGCCACCCTCTCCGCGTTCTCAGAGTCAGAGTTACGCCAATCTGGGATACGGTCCAGGGCACCCGATGGATGGGCAAGGAAGCAGTCGCTCATCAAAGTTCGAGTCGTACAGAGCGTCGGTGTATTTGTCTAGGGAATATGTTGTACCGGCTGGAAAGCATGATAGTGTTGCCAAGAAACAGTTCGAGGTACATGGATTTATATTCGTATTCTGCTTGAACACATTGAATGACGTTTTATCAGTTCGGAAGCTTCGTGCTCGTCCGCAGGAGCCCGTACGATCCTTGGATAGTTGGGAACTACGTTGCTCCAGGGGACCAGGCATGCATTCCTCGCTCCGCTCAATTCATTTTCCCATACTAAATCGATTCCATTTGCCCAGCAACCCGGTACGTACAACGTAGAGGTAATCGAGAACTTCGAAACGAACGAATGCGCACTGAGAACGTACACGATCGATAACATCATGGATATACCCGAGGACGACACCCCACACATTCTTACATCCGACGATGAGAAAGTAAAGAAACTCATGCGATACACTCGACGGCCGATTCCTCCAAATGTCCGTGTTCTATGCTTTTTATCGCGCCCAGTTGACGATACTGACCTCCATTCCTATTCGATAGACGTTCCTCTTCGCAGCGTTTATAACACGAAAGTCTTTCCCGAAGGCTGGCGAACCTCGAGGGGTCGAAGAATGGCACCCTGCCATGTTTGTCAGTGTACGTTGTATTGTCAGAGCTTTTCTTCTCGTCAATGCTGGCTAATGACTGAAATTTCCAGCATAAACCCGGGTATGGATCTCGCGTACGGGTAGTCGGAGGAGAGCTATCGAATCAATTGCAGACGGCTTTCATCGTTAAACCTTACGATATCTTGAAACCTCTTTGAAGTTAAGAGCAGTTTTAGATGGGTCATGATCAGTAGATATTTTTATAGGAAGGAAGTGCCGACACAAGGAAACGAGCTGTATAAACAACACATACATTAGCACACGAATTGTAATGACACAAGTGAACTTCGAGCTGACCTGAGAACATTGATGTTGTCATCACAAGTCGTCCACGTCAATTATAACCAGCCCTCGTGCGGACTGGACGTCAAGACCACTTGATGAAGCGCGCCGGACGACCTTTGAAAGACCCTTTCATGGCGATGGCGTGCGTGTGAACCCCAAACAAGTCTTCGCCACTTTCCACGGCTCCTAATACATTATACCTTATCGTCGGCGTCTAACGATTTGCCTCTTAACCATCTCCGCGACCTTCTCCAAGCCCAGGAACCGAAAGCTTGATTTTATACACATGGAAAATGATTCTGATCGATACATGGATGGATCTGGAGACTACTTTTCCCCTCCTGGTGCGTGTAGTCCTTTCATGAATTTGACACACTGCCGAGTTCGGATGCCAGTCGAACAGAAACCACTACCAGACGAACCTTACTCGAGCATATCCTTTACTGAATCCATCCAGCCTCTTATCAGTTACCTGCAGAGCTGCGTTTGTTTCAACGGTTCGTCTTCAGTGAAGACCTCCATGTTCTTCTCGATACTGGTGTTGATAGGCATCACTTTGAACATAATCGGCGACCCGTTCAGCCCATCGACGGGCACTAAAGCAGTAGTCATCGACCAGCGCGTTATCGAAGCTCAGAGCGCGCTCGGGGAAGAATGGAGCGCCCATCAGGCAGTGTGGGCTCAGGTTAAGCAGGAGCGCAAAGCTAGGGGAACTAAAAGAGATGGAGACGTGGAGAAAAGTAAGCCAGATCCGGGATAAAGAACGGCTGAAAATGGAGCGCGAGAGGAAGAAGTGGGAGAAGGAGGCACCCAGTAGAGTGAAGATGAAGAGAAAATTCGTGGCGGAGATAAAATCGAGCGAGAAAAAGTGGGAGGACGAGAAATTCGAGAACAAGAAGTGGAGAGACGCCTTATGACTACATATTCTGAATCACAACGCACAGCGAATACTAGGAGGTGCAAAATCGAGCTTGAGGGAGTAGGAAATTTATTCTCGAGGGCGCTTCAATTGCACAGTGCTCGATTGCAATTATGTAGGTACTAAAACAATAAACCGTAATTTGTGATACAATTGGAAGATCAGAATCCTTGCATGGATTCGAAGTCACAAATGATGTCGCACGACGCAAATCTCCCAAGCTATACCCAAGATAACATATTCACAGGTAATTCTACTAAGAATTCCGCGTTAGCGCAATCACTAATAGATAGATACGAATGCATTCCACATACATTTTCGAAGGCTTCCACCCCGCAGGCTGGCAGATCGGGCTCATGCCGCATAGGCGGCTGCGCGACTGGCTGGGACCAGGTGCTGAAATCCGCTTTGTCGCTAAACTTGAACCAACCGTCTTTGATTGAAAATGACAGATCGCATCTCATCACTTGTTGTAATGTGTCGTTAACGATGGTGAAAAACACCGCCATTGCCTTTTTTGTACCGAAACGTGTTGCCACTCCACCCCCGAGGACAAAGGCCCATCTCACACGAGGCCATGCATGTGCATGACATTTCGTCGTCAGTTCACCTCGTTTCCCTCCATTTTTTTTGCGTTTTGCATCCGTTCAGATGTCAATGATGCAGGGTTCCAAGTTTTGTATAGCGTCTTGAACGAGATGGTTTCTGGACGACTGTCAGGCAGGAAGGAGGATGGAGATAATAGAATGAAGACGATTGGAATCATGGGTAACTAAGTCGACGATAGCTGTGCGGGACACGCTTTGGCCATGCTATGCGCGGCGAAATAACGGTTTCGATGACCTCGGGAAGGTCAAAGCGAAGCGCCCTCACCAAGCGAAAGATCGTCTCAAAGGACCAAACACCAAACCCAGACAGAGCCATAGGGACTACGGCAGCATGCCTGCGAGACGCGTTCTGTCGCTTACGGAAGCATCTTTCAGATATTCTCCTTGACATTTTCATGATCAGCCTACATATAGATAACGACGCAATCAGAGATGTATCCAAAAAAGATCAGCGAAAGTACATACTTACGGTACAAGCTGAGCAGCCGACGAAGCTTCTCATCCAGGCGTTAATGAATGTGAGCGATTGTGGGTTACGCATACGCATTGTTCACGGCATCTGCCCTCGAGGCTCAGACAGCCAATGGCATCTTTTCTTGCAAACGAAACAATCGAAATAGGCACCTGAAGTAAGGCCATGGAATCAGTGATGCGAAATGACTCACAGCGCACACGAATCTGAATGAGGACCGGAAAGACGGAAGTCACCTGGGGCCTTGTTCTATAATTCCACCGACTCTTTGTGGGCGCTCGAACACGCGATCTGCGCGCCGCTATAATCGAGAACAATGGAACTATAAAACTAGCTGAGCCACTCACTTTTATTCCCCCCCAACCGCTTCGTTCCATCCACACGAACACACTGCCATTGCTTATTTGCATCCAATACTCATTCAGTACTCCATCCTCATACCAACATGCAGAACCACTCCATCGTTCCTAACTCTTTCGGTACTGAGGCAGCTGCTCAGCAACATGCCAGTGTCCCCAAGGCGCTCGCCCAACTGGGCACGGCATTGTGCCAAGGCGTCATGTATGGGGCCAACGCCCTCGGGCAATGGCGTGTACCGTCTTACCAACTGGAAGCACCCTACCAACCCGCCTTGCCTTCACCGGCGCCATTCAGCAGCTCGTATAATGCAGGCAATGGTGAGTTCGCTGTGCGTGTACGCGTTGGCAAGCGAACACTGACTGGGGCGTCGAAGTCATCAACAACTCCATGAGCATGGAGCACTCCAACACCTTCTGGCATGGTAAGTGTCGTCGCGCATTTACTGATGAATCGTGAGACTGACTGAGAGTATCACCATAGGCGATGCTTCTAGGGCGTCTGCGTATGCCCCACCCCCGTCGACATCCGCATCCATGCCCTCCATCGAGAACGCATTCCCCTCCCCCTCCACAGCGTCACAGAGCGCATATACCCCAACATCGTCAACTTCCACTGCTAAAGGTACATTCCCCTCTCCATCTCGCAGACTCAACTACTCGGGAGGTTATGGTCAGTACATTGCATTGTTTGAAAGGGCCGAACTGCAGATAGCTAATCAGTCAACCTATCATTACAGAATTAAATCAGGATTCTGCCTTCGCCACCACTACCCCCCAGCCTTCTTCTTCGTTCGATGCGGCGTTCGACTCCGGTAGTGAAGGACCTATTCCCGTCGTTATCGATCTTAACTCGACGTTCGGTATCGAGCTCATGAAGCTCGATATCTTCGGGCTTAGCCAGGGGATCGAGCCGATCCTGGACATCGATTACTCCCTCCTCGGACAACGGCAGATAGAGGCTGATACCAACAAGCGACTGCTCTCTCAGTCAACAGTTGGGATCGCGTCGCAGCATCCTCGCAGGAGTCCTGCGACAGTGACTTCAGGTGAGTTTCGGCGCATATAATGATGGATAGACGACATACTGACATGAACTTCAGCCTCCCGCCCGCAGCCGTCGTCCATTTCGTCCCGGAGCATCTCCCTACCGTTTGTGCCCCCAATCACGCATCGCGCGCCCATCGTCAATGAGCCCCGCGCTCACATCCATCCTTTATCCAATCCAAAGGATGGGTATACGTCGCCGCCGCCGATGTCCCACGACGTACCGATCGCGAGACTTCCGCGGCGCGATCGTCAGCCCATACGAACGATGGAGGAGGTAACGACAGCCTATCGAGATCGAATAGGTAAGCAGAATCAATATTTCTTGAATGAAATAGAACTGATTCTCGAGATCAGGCAAAAAAGACACCACTTTCGAACCACGCAACCCTAGAGAGAGGGTTGTAAGATATAACGATAGATTTGGTCGCCGAGTAGAGGACGACCAGGTCGACAGTAGCTCCAGCTCAGCAGCAGCTGTAGAGCAACGTCTACCAAACGCCACGCGTAGAAAAACGCGCAGCGACAACGCCCAAAAGTACGTTAACGCACAACACCTCTCTCGAAATTGCGAGCTCATATGGGTATGGGTGAAGTCTTGCAATGCGTCGCATTCGCCTATGGGCCGCACAATCCCCATCATCCCCATCCACCTCCGATTCGTCGGGATCGTCACCATCCTCATCGCCTTCATATTCGCGGGACGCTTCATCAGCAACCCCGCCCACTTCTCCCGCCGATTCGCCCATGAGCGATCCATCCGGACCAGCGTCCTCCACACCTCTATCGTCCTCGTCTTGGGATGACGGATTCGTCCCAGCTCCTCTAAATCTCCGCAATCCGCCAAAACGCGCCCACCAGTACCGTCGCAGAGGTGGCCTCCCCGGGTACAGCGACCACCCGCGGGGAACGCTCATGGAAGGTCGTCTTGGCCCCATTTCATCAGCCGTATACAATTCTATCCTGGAGAGGGAGAAGCGGAAAGCTTCAGAGGAGTCGGAGAACGAGAGAACGACGAAGCGTCGAAGAAACTAGAATGGGGGCGATGGTGCGATGGGAGAAGAGTGAAGAGAACGAGGCGCCGTGTTATCGATGCAGCGCAATTTTTTGCGTAGCCGATGGACCTTCTTTCCCACACTGCCTATATTTCTATATTTATACATCGACCTCGGCTCGTACTTGATTCTTTTTTTTTCACCGCATATTTGAACGAACTCTTACCAACTTTTCACTTTATTTATTCAGTTTTGAATTAACCCCCGAAATATTAACATATAATTGTCGATTAGCATCGAGCAACTCTCGACGGCGAAATACTGAAACGAAATCTAAATTTGGCTCGGCAAGACGCGGTCCGGTACGCGTTCGAGAACTTTGCACAAACTACTGAGAGCGATCATCCGAACGTTTTGCGAGGAGTGGCCGATAAGTGGTATGTTTGTCAAGGGACAGCTTCTTCCAGGAAAATAGCAAACATTTCACACAGAATACTTATTATTTATCTACAACATAACGTTAACCCTGCGTGAGTGAGTGAAAAGGACACGGTTGAAACGTTCATCGAGATTTGCAAAGAAGTTTGTGTATGTTGCGGATTGCGACTGAACGTATGGCTTCTCAATCTCAAAAACGACAATACTTTTCCGAGACGCGATGATTTATGTAAGAGAAAGAGCAGTACTTGAGCAAGGTAGCTAGAAATCACCCTCTGCGCTAGCTCCTCTGCAATGAGATTTAAAAGACGTTTTAAAACAGTGCCGAAAGCTTCCTCCTTCAAGTCCCTATCGCTTCATGTCGGATAGTTTCCTAGTTGAAAGAAGTTATCGACGAAACGTCCACGTATGTTTTTTTATTCATGCTTCGTGTTAGAAATTAGAGGCGAATCTTTTCTTTGGCTTCGGAAAATCATTCTCGGAGGGTAGGAGGCAAATCACTCTTCATGGTAGAGAGAATACTTGAGACGGAGATGAAGAATGACAAGAAACGGGGAAGAGACGGGAATTCTTTATATATCTCCGCAGTACGACCTCAATCTTGATAAACGATTTCAGCCTTTCCCCCTCGGACCGCCATACCAAGCTGCCCTCACCGCTTTACCCCACAGCTTTACCCCACATAACATATTCTGTCAGTGGTGCCGAAGGGTCATACACCCCGGAATTATATCTGGCTGGCCATGAGCTGGTGATTCCAGAATTCCGCTTCACCGCCTGGCTGGAATTGTGGAACAAATCCATTTGATTGAAAATGAAAGATCGCACGTCAAGAAAAAGTCCGCTTGTCGAACTGTATGGTTGACAAATGTACAGAAACGCCGCAATTGTCTTTTTTATACAAAAACGTGTTGCCACTCCGTCGCCGAGGACCAAGGACTCGGACTCCCTCACACGAGGCCATCATATGGATGATATTGTGCCGTCAGTTCACCTCGTTTTTTCGAGTTTGCGCCTGTAGCGAATTCAATAGTTGAGGGTTTGATTTTTTCGATAGCGTCTCGCGCATAATGGGTTCCAGAGAGCGACAGAAGAAACAATAAAACGAAGAATATCTGAAATTACGGATATGCTTTGACCATACCACTCGGCTACATAAATACAGTGATTCCATGGCCTCCGGGAGGTCAAAGCAAAAAGACGCACACAGGGAAGGATCGTCCTAAAGGACCAAATGTCAAGACGCGTGTACAGTGCGGCATCGCGGAGTGCTGCTACACGCATTTTGTCTCTCTGATTGGACTCCCACTAAATATGATCAGTTAACGTATAGGGAACGACACAATCAGCGATGTATCTAAATTATGTCGGTAGATAAGCTAAACCTTGTACTGAAATGCTTCTCTTTCCGAGCGCCAATATGTGATTGCCCAATGGCAATTGTGCATGGGCATCGTCCCCCGCGCTCCCACCAACACAGCCGATAACATCCTTCTTTGCAAAAGAAACAAGCGAAATATGTACACCTATAATGGGGCAACCGCTTCGTGCTCACAGCCCAGCGACATCATTCCGTTCGAAGAGTATAAGAGATGAAATGGACGCGCAGTATAGGCCGATGGTCAATAGGTGATGAAATGGCACACGAATTTGAATTTAGACCAGAAGTCACCCGCGGCCTAGTTCTGTAATTCCACCGACTCTTTGTGGGCGCCCGAACACGCGATCTGCGCACCAGTGCTATCGAGGACAACGGAAAGCTATAAAGCAGGCCGAACCTCTCACTTTTGTCCCCCTCTCAATCGCCTCATTCCGTCCATACAAACACACTACCTGTGCTTACTTCCATCCTATTATCCATCTCACACAACATGCAGACCTCCACTTCCACCATCCTCCCAAACCTCTTCGGTTCGAACGCGACTGGTCAGCAGCTGACCAGTGTTCCCCGGGCCGTCGCCCAGCTGGGCACAACAATTAACGCATTATATCAGGGCGCCGTGTACGGTGCCAATGCCTTTGCACAATGGCAGGCACCTGCTTGCCAGGTCGAGGCGCCCTACCAGCCTTCCTGGAGGTCGTTGGCGCCATCGAGTGACGCCTATACGCATCTTCCAAACAACGGTGAGTTCGCTGTGCGTGTTCACGTTGGCAAGCGAAAACTGAACAAGCTTCGAAGACATAACCACGGACTTCAACATGGGACAATCCCAGTGGAATGGTCAGTCTTTTGTACGCGTTGGTTGAAGAATTGTCCGACTAAAGGAAGATGTCAATGTAGGCTACACCCACACAGCGTCACCGAGCGCATATACCCCACCTCCTTCGACGCCGGTGTCCATGGCGTTCGCCGAGGGAACGTTCCCCTCTTCATCCGGAAACCACTATTTTCAATCTCTCTCCGCTAACGCTAACTATTCAAGAGGTTGTGGTCAGTACATCATGTTTGAAAGAGTCGAACCATAGATAATTGACCAGTGGACGTACTACTGTAGATTCAGATCAACCTTCTGCCTTCTCAAACACCACCACCTCCTCCTCCTCCTTTCCCTCCCCTTCCTACACCTCATCCTCTGGCACATACGATGCGGTGTTCGATTTCGACGGCGAAGAACCTATTCCCATCCCAGTCGACCTCAACTCGGAGTTTGGTATCGAGCTTCATGAGCTCGATATATTCGGGCTTACAATAGGGATCAAGCCGATTCTGAACTTCATCGACTACTCCCTCCTTGGACAACAGCAGGCACAGGCTGACACCAACACGCGACTGCTCTCCCAGCCGACCGTTGGCGTCGCATCGCAGTCACTTCTCAGGAGCCCTGCGATGGCGAATTCAGGTAAGTTTCGGCGCATATACATATTAACATGGATTGACAAGGTACTGACCTGAACTATAGCCTCCCACCCTCAGCCGTCGTCCTCGTCATCAGGACACATTTCCCTCCCATCTGTGCCCCCAATCATGAGTAACGTGGCCATCGACAACGAACCCCGCGCTCCTACCTACCCAATATCCACACCAGAGGGTGAATATACGTCACCGCCGCTAACGAACCCCACCGTTCCAATCGCGCGATATCCACAGTGTTATCTCCAACCACCGACGGAGGTCACCACAGCCTATCGAGATCGAATAGGTGAGTAGAATTGTCATTTTATGAATGAAATGGAACTCAATACAAGAGAGCAGGCGAAAAAAAGACTAAAAAAAAGCTACACATCCCCGGAGAGAGGGATGTAGTCATTAATGTTAGATTTGACCGAAAGGTAGAGGAGGGCCAAATCGCCAATAGCTCCAGCTCTCGAGCTGTAGAGCCAACTCCACCAATTACCACGTGTAAGCGTAAAACGCGCAGCAACGACGGCCAAAGGTACGTTAATGCGACACCACCTCTCTCGAAAGTGCGAGCTCATGTAGGATTTGTGTGAACAGCCGACCCATTCGATGGGCACCACAACACCCGTCGTCACCATCCACCTCTGAATCGTCGGGGACCTCATCACCATCATCGTCATCACCCTGGCGCGACGCTTCACCAGCGACGCCGCCCACCTCGCCCACCGATTCGCCTATGAGCGATCTGTCCGCACCAGCGTCCTTCACATCTCCATTGTCCTCATCTTTGGGATACGAATACCTCCCAGTTCCTTCATATTACCCCAAGCCAATCCAGTATGCCCGCACGTACCGTCGCAAAGATGGCCGCCCGGGAAACCCCCGGGGAACGGTCATTGTCAACGAAGATCGTCTTGGTCCACTCTCTCGAGACATGCACCAATCTGCCGTGGCGAAATATAGCAACAGGAAGCGGAAACCTTCAGAGGAGCTGGATGACGAGAAAACCAAGAAGAAGCGTCGGGAAAAATAGAATGGCACGACGATGGGAGACGAGTGAAGAGAACAAGGTGTCGTTATCGATGCAGCGCAAATTTTTGCGCCGATGGACTTTTTTCCACGATATGTGGATTTCTATATTTATACATCAAAACGCATCCTCCTTGTACTTAGCTCTTTGTTTTTTTTTCACATTCGGACCTACTTTCTACCTGATTTATTTAATTTATATTCACTGCTTCGACATGGAACAACATTTTTTTTATCGAGCGACTCGGCAGCGAGATACTACAACGAATTCTAAATTTGATCCGGGAAAACACGGTCCGGTATATAAGCTTGCACTTCGCGAGAAGATGGTGATAATCCAAAGGTTCTGCGAGTACTAACCGGTAAAACAAGGGCGAATTTCTCCTCGCTGACGTAGAAGAGAGCATAAAATAAAATATCTGCATGGAATTTGCGTTCACAGTTAACAATGAACGTGCTGTACTTGATGGCGCAAAGCTCCAAGCTGGCGTTGCTCTACCTCAAATAGCATATTCCCATCGATGAAGCGGAACTCAGGAATCAGTACCTCTGACCCAGCTAGTC
This sequence comes from Pholiota conissans, assembly GCA_015484465.1. Lineage (NCBI taxonomy): Eukaryota > Fungi > Basidiomycota > Agaricomycetes > Agaricales > Strophariaceae > Pholiota > Pholiota conissans. Next base: position 119,296 of record MU155215.1, read on the forward strand.
ACAAATCCGGCTTCAGGGTGTGAAGACGTTCGAAATCGCTTGGGCGAGATGACGTGTCGGCATTGTTGATAACTATTGGCTAGAACAAACCCTTTTGATTCAAAAACACAGCTTCAAGTCCACTTGTCAAACCGCATGCCAGTGGTTGACAATGGAAACAGAAACGCCGCGATTTCCTTTTTTATACAAAAACGTGTTGTCACTCCATCGCCGAGGAGAAAGGACTCCTCACACGAGGCCATCATAATGATGACATTGCGCCGTCAGTTCTCCTCGTTTTCGAGCTTGTACCTATCGAGAATTCAATAGTCGAAGGTTTGAGTTTTCTGGATAGCGTTGCACGTGATGGTGCCGCTAGAAGGGATGAAGATCATAGAATGAAGACATTCGGAATCATGCGTAGCGAAACCGACGACAGCTGAACAGGACATGCCTTGGCGATGCTACTCGGGAACATCTAGTAACTTCGATGGTCCCGGGGAGACCAATGCAAGGAGCCCCACCGCGAGACGCAGGCTGTCCGCTTCTGATTATCATGATCAGTCTACATATAGATAACGATGCAATCAGCAATGTGTCTAGAAAAAGGCTGCGGAAGAGCTGACCTTAGACTGCGAATATCTTCTCTTTCCAGCGGCCACTTTGCGATTGTCCAACGCGGGGTTGCGCATTCACTTCGTGCTTGCGCGCTCTGTGAAAGAAATAAGCGAAATAGACACCAGCAGGATGACCTTTCATGCCCAGTGATATATTTCCCTTAAAAAAAGTGAAATGAACACATAAAATAAGCCTATTCAATCTCTGCAAAATGACTCGCAGAGCATACTAATTTGTAACGATCGGGACAACGGGCACTCACTTGGGCCTAGTTCAGCGACTGAATTCCACCCACTCTTTGTGGGCGTTGAACACGAGATCTACGCACTGTTATTAGTATTATCGAGAATAATGGGAAACCCATAAAACGAGCTAAGCTACTCACTTTCGTCCCCACAATCGCTTCGTTCCCTCCATACGAACCCAGACCCACTGTGCCTGTGCCTACTTTCATCTCACAATCTATCTCCACACAGTCAACATGCAGAACTACTTCACCGTTCCCGCCTTCTTCGGCTCTAAGGCTACCACTGCTCAGCAGCAGACCAGCGTCCCAAGGTCGCTGGAGGCTACTACAAACGCGTTGTACCAAGGCGCGCTATACGGTGTCAACGCTGTCGCACAATGGTGTGCGCATACTCAACCTGCCTGGCATTCGTCGTCACCACAGGCGGCGATCGACGCATGTACTCATGTCCTCAATGATGGTGAGTATTGCTGTATTGGCTTGCAATCGTAAGCGAACATTGAAACGGCTTTGAAGACATGAACACGGACTCCAACCCCATTTCAGGTCAGTATTGTAAGTCCTTTCGTGTGCGTAGGTCGAACAATAAACCAACTGATCGAAAATATCAACATAGGCTACACTTCCACATCACCATCAAACGCATACAACCCACCTTTCTCGACACCCGCATCCAATGCCTCCTTTGAGATCGCGTCCCCTACCCCCTCCTCATCGGTATCTTCGTACTGCTCCTGTGCCGCTTCCTCAGGCAGCGATGGTCAGTCAATCGTGTCATTTGCAAAGGCTGAATACAGATGACTCATCAGTAAATGCACTACAATAGGCTCATCCGTCGATGCTTACCTCCGCGGCAACTTGGCCAGTGAGGACCAGCGCCCAATCCCTGTCGTTGTGGACCTCGAGTCCGAATTTGGAATTGCCCTGGCCAGCCTCGATATCTTCGGGCAGACACTAGGTATATCGCCACTACTCCGGGACCATGTCGAAGCAGCCCATGCCGGACAACAACAGGCGCTCGAAGTTGGAGCTGAACCCAATGCACGACTGCTCTCCCAGTCGATTGTTGGCACCGCATCATGCAAGTCTCTCAGGCGTTCTGCAATCGCAAATTCAGGTGAATTCTGGCGCATATATTGACATAAATGGACAATGTACTGACATAAAACCCAGCTCCTTTCCCTCAGCCGCCGTCTTCGTCCGCGCACATCCCCCTGCCGTCTATGCACTCCTCGCCTATCGACGACGAATCCCGCGCCCGTGCAAATTCTGTATCCGCTGTAGAGCACGGACACACGTCGTCGACATCGATGAGCCCCAGCATACCGATCGCGCGATATCCACATCTTGATCGATATCCGGAACAGACGACAGGGCAAGCCACGACAGCCTATCGAGATCGGATAGGTCAGTAATTATTGGTTCTTGAATGAAACAGAACTCATTGCAAGAGAGCAGGAGAAACACAGACCCATCAGGCGCTACACAATCCTGGAGAGAGGATTGTACGCCTTAACATTGTATCTGGCCGCGAGGTAGAAGACGGACATGTCAACTGTAGCTCCAGCCCCGCAGCAGCTGTAGAGCAACATCTACCAAGCGCCACACGTAATGAAACATGCAGCAACGACGGCCAAAGGTATGTTAATGCACAACCTCTCTCGAAATTGCGAGCTCATATGGGATTTGTGTGAATAGTTGCACAGTGCAACGCATTCGCCGATGGGTCCCACAATACCCATCGCCACCATCCAACTACGAATCGTCGGGATCCTCATCGTCGTCATCGCCTTCATGTTCGTGCGACGCTTCATCAGCGACGCCGTACACATCGCCCGCCGATTCGCCTATGAGCGAACCATCGGGACCAGCGTCTTCCTTGTATATATCTTCATCATCGTCTTTGGGAGACGCATACTTCCCAGTTCCTTCGCATTATCCCAAGCCTGCCCAATATGCCCACACGTACCGTCGCAAAGATGGCCGCCTCGGGAACCCACGGGGAACGCTCATTGTCAATGAAAGTCGTCTTGGTCCACTCTCGCGAGACATACATCAATCAGCCGAGCAGAGGTACAAGAACAAGAAGCGGAAACCTTCAGACGAGCTGAAGAATAAGAATATCAAGAAGCGTCGAGGAAACTAGAATGGCACGATGGGAGACGAGTGAAAAGAACAAGGTGTCGTTATCGATGCAACACAAATTTTTAAGCTGATAGATGTTTTCCCACGATGGCTATTTTTACAAATCGACCCTCTTCTCGTATTTATAGCATGGTTTACCCAATTCTCCCCAACCTTTCCACCCTTTATATCACTTGCATGAACAAAGCTTTTGATTGATTAGGATCAAGCAAGCATATATCAGCGAACCGGCGAAATTGTGAGAAGGATATTTCTGTTAAGCACGGCAACACATCAGCAAACTTACAATTACTTTTACACTTATTTCCTCTTTTTAGCCTTTTTTGCATGGGAATAAAAAGTAAAAAGTGTAGAAAGCGGACCAAAAAGTGTGCTAATTGTCACCAATCAATGCACGTTTCACACTAGCTTTTGCCGAATGGAGGCGAGCTTTTTTTACTTGCCTTTTTGGCGCTTTTTACGGTTGCACAATTGCAAAAAAGTAAATTGTAGACTTGTTGATGCACGCGGTCCGGTCCTGTGGGCAGAGACGGGAACCAAACGGGAATCAATCTGCGCTCAACGAGTATGGGGTAAATCAAAGTTTGGCGAGCGGCGGGAGGTATGTTTCGCCAAGGAAAACTTTATTTGAAGGATACCCTCTAAGAAAGTTAATTGAGATGGAGGATAAACAAGACACGAAACGAGAGACTTACCAAGTGACTACGAGTCTAATATTCGGAAATTTCGTGAGATTTATTGGCTCACATTTACTAAGTAAATCTTGTGAAGACTCCTGTATAGATATGTATTGGAATGTTATGTGCATGGAGATCGATATAAGTTTAGAACCGATAGTGCAATTGGGTTCTTGCACTGAACATGTCATGTTTGGTATATGCAGTGACGGACGTATTTGCCTCACGGCCATATGCATGGTTTAAGAGCATGCATCTCCGCTGGTGACCGTTATAAAGCCTCGACGCGGTGAGGGCTCAATACCGTTTCTCGTTTCATGGGAAAATGTTGATGGTATACCCTCACAGCACGGCTTTTGAAGTCTATGTATGAGAGTAGTAAGCACGCCAGTAGTAGATTCCCAGAGCTCTGCTTTTAAGTTTTAAGCTTCCGACTTCTAAAAGAGTCCTATCCACCGACGCGGGTGTGATATACTTGATCTCGATGGGGAATCGAGAAATGGAATGGACGGTCTTGCTATTTTCGTTTGATAGCCTCATGCCAAAATAAGCGCTCATCATCCACAGAACAAAATAAGAACCGATAGATGCGGAAGGGGCGAGAGAAGGTTAAGAGAAGCTCAGCAAGATTTACAGCATCAAATTAATTACAGCATATTTATTAATCTAAGTAGCGCCGCTCCTGATTCAAATTCGAATCATGTTTGACAACCGCGAAGGTGCAAGCGACGAAGACATACGAGTCGCTCATACCTATCGCAATATGCACTGAATTTTGTGCGGCATCCCCACAATCAGATCCGACGACCGGAGGACCTGGTAAGGCCGTCCATACGCGGTCCATCAACTTACAGTACCTATGAGGCATTTACCAATGTCGGAGGCGAGCCGTTCTGTACAGATGTCCGAGACAAATCAGACAACCTCCGTTACAATACGTTTCAACATAGATTCGGCGTCCAAATAATTCGCCGTGAAAAGACGATGGATTGCAGTATACCGCATGACCAAGGAAACTGTGCTCATCTACTAGTACGAAGCACATTGACGAAGCTTGTAGTTGTAGTCTTAGCATAACGTACAATAAATCTTGTATCCGAGGAAGGTGGAAAGCTTATTCTACCTGTTAAAATTCTGGACTATATAAGCTGCCAAAATACTCCTGTAATGAGCACGCTGCAACGCACTCTTCTCAGCGATGCAGGCTCTACTCAGATTTTTAGAATTGTCTCTTGTGGTTGGCGCCTATGCTGCGATTGGGCCCACTACAAATTTGTTCATCGAGAACAAATTCATTCAACCCGATGGTTTCAATCGCTCGTTCGTGTTTTTCATATTGAAATTGTGATCTCGACTCATTATTCTCTAGTGCTGTACTCGCAGGGCCCACTGCGGACTCGGTAACGTTTCCAGGACCGTTAATCACTGGTCAAATCGTGCGTACACATCCACATATGATCAAGCAACTAGAAATATTATGAACACGAGGTTGAATAGAACGGCACCTTTGCGATCAATGTCATTGACGAATTAGTCGACCAGACTATGTTGACGACGACTAGCATTGTAGGATGAATTCCCCCTTCTTCGAGATATGAATTGTACCTCACATTTCCCTCGCTATATAGCACTGGCATGGTTTCTTCCAGAAGGGTACCGACTGGGCAGATGGGCCAGTGGGCGTTACTCAGTGCCCAATCAAACCCGGAAACTCCTTCGAGTATAAATTCGCTGTTCCAGGGCAAGCAGGAACTTACTGGTACCACTCGCACGACTGTAAGTATTGTTTATGCAGTATCCTTTCGAGAATTTTGCTAAGGCTTTTCGTTCGCAGCTACCCAGTATTGTGACGGCCTTCGAGGACCGCTCGTGGTTTACGATCCAAACGACCCTTATAAATCTCAGTATGTTGACCTCGAGTAAGCCGTCATTAATTGAGCTAATTTTTTTCTGTAGGTATGATTTCGATGATGGTAAGACCTCTTCTTATCACAGGTAAAGACCGACCAAAATTTGACCTATTAATCATGTCAGACAACACCGTCATCACTCTGGCCGACTGGTATGTTTCCTGCTCATACATGTTTTGTGGTTGAGATAATGATTATCGTAATTATTTAGGTATCACTCACCTGCTCCCCTGCTGGGCATGAACCCAAGAGCCCCTACATCGAACGCTACTTTGATTAATGGTAAAGGACGCTATGCAGAGAGCCCAACCGCCGATCTCGCAGTCATTTCCGTCATACCAAACAAGCGCTACAGATTCCGCCTTGTGTCTATTTCTTGCGATCCGAACTTTATATTTTCAATTGATAAACACAGCATGGTTAGTAAATGTCTAGCATGGGATGCCTAGATTATTAACTTACATTATCATTCGATAGATAATCATCGAGGTCGATGGACAGAACGTTCAACCCCTCACCGTAGATTCGATTACGATCTACGCAGGACAACGCTATTCTTTCATCCTTCATGCAAATCAACAAACATCAAACTACTGGATTCGCGCACTCACCAACTCAGGGCCCGTCGGATTCACCAACGGTGTCAATTCCGCCATCCTGCGCTACGTAGGCGCACTCGCTGTTGATCCAACCACAGTCAACAACACCTCTAACCCTCTGCAAGAATGGAGACTACAACCTCTCAACAACCCAATGGCGCCTGGGGTTCCCAAGCTTGGGGCCGCCGATAAGAATTTGAACCTCGATATTACTTTCAACGGGACCTTTTTCTTCATAAATAACCAGCCTGGGTTCTTGCCGCCTCCGAAGCCCGTGTTGTTGCAGATCCTCAGCGGTGCACACGATGTACATGATCTACTCCCCGCAGGGAATATATACGAGCTTCCAGCGAATTCGGTCATTGAGTTATCTCTTCCAGGAGGATCTACCGGAAGTCCTGTAAGTGCCGCTATTTCTTCCTCGTTTTATGGGTCTGGTCTAACAAAGAATATCGTTCAGCATCCAATCCACCTTCATGGAGTGAGTGCACCTTCTGTTGTCCGTTTCGAATGTATTTTGACTGACGATATTCTATCAGCACGCCTTCTCAGTTATACGAAGCGCCGGAAGCGACGTGTACAACTATAACAACCCCGTTCGCCGGGATGTCGTGAACATAGGAACTTTGAAGACTGATAATGTGACCATCCGGTTCGAAACGGATAACGCTGGACCTTGGATTCTTCACTGGTTCGTATTTTCCCTTTCCTATTAACGTGTCAGCACGTATGGTTTCTAACGTTCTCACAAAATCATAGTCACATCGACTGGCATCTTGACCGAGGCCTTGACGTCGTCTTCGCGGAGGATATCCCAGGTATTGTGCAACAGAACCCTCCCAGTGAGTACAACTTGCTCGCCAAATGTTCTTCTTCCTAATGAAATATTATACTGTAGTCGCCTGGGACGATCTGTGCAAGGACTGAGGCGCATGCTGCGTCGAAAGTTTTCGCGAAGATAATTTGATTGGTCTTTATTATCATATCAAATAGGCGTCGAGATTACTGGGTACCTGTAATTTTTTATCCTGTTTATAGTTGGGTTTGGTTATTATTTCGCAAATACAAATAACGAGTGTTACACACCGAGAATTCCACCTTCAATCAAACGATAAAAATCAGCAACGAGATATAAGCTTCCTGCGAGGACAACAAGCCCAGAGACCTGTTCCCCATCATCCCAATATCCCCCAAGCACCGAATGGCGTTTAGCTGCCCATCGCAGAGCCTCTTCCAGATCCTGACTTAGACCACCGCCTTCGGCCGCGTGTTCAGGGGACGAAGGTACCCAAATATCGTCCTCCGTCAGACTCGGTAAAAGGGACGATACCACCCCGCGCATAGCCGAAGCAGGCACGGATTTTACCCATGGCATGCCTTCCGGAGGAGTAAATGAGAGAACAGCGACAGCTGGGTGGATGTTGAGGATTGACGTCGCGGCAGATGACTGTACGGGCCTAAATAAGGGGCCCAGCGTCTGCAGAGGAGTTTTCGGAGGGGAGTGCGAGAGAGCGAGAACGAACGTGATGGGAAGAGGCTTTGGAGACTGGTTGGACGAAGGAAGGGATTTGAGAGTCGATTCGAGTAGGGACTCGATGTATGCTCCAAGAGTCTCCGCCGAAGCGGGGTTGTGCGCGCCATCTGCTAAGACCAGCGTCTTGTCGATATCGTTACTACCGTCCGCCTTGATGCTGATTTTGTGGAACGACAACCGCCCAGGCCAGGATACGCTACTAACACCCTCTTCAATGGATTCCAAAGTGATTCGTGATTTGAAGGGTAGAGCCGAATTTTGAAGAAGAGTGTCGATGACGGTGAGCGCAGTTGCGAGATTGTCGCGTTGATGCGCCCCTTGAAGGGACAGAGACGCACGAAGAGGTGTCGAAGACGAGAATGATGGTAAGAGAGCAGATACAAGCTGACCTCCGGGTATCGATTGGGAAGGACCTAGAAGGGAAAATACAGAGTCCTCGTCGGGCACCTTCTCGACTGAAACTGACGGCACCAGAAGTCCCCCTGTTTTCTCTAAAACTCCCTTCACAACTTCATCGACCTCCGGGTGCGCTTGTCGGCCTAGAATAAACGGCTTTCCTTCCCTCGATATCCCTGCTTTTTCTTTCGCGATTTCCGTGATGGTGTTACCCAAAAACGCCTGGTGATCTAGATCCACCGCAGTCAGCACCGATGCAAGTATGCACGAGGTGGGAACGATGTTCGTCGCGTCCAAACGTCCGCCCATTCCGACTTCCAGAATCACAATATCCACCCCAGAGCGCTCGAACGCTAACAGCGCAGTCATCGTGAGCAGCTCGAAGCTACTGAGATGCGTTCCGTGCTTCTGATCAGCCTCTTCCACCTCTCTCCGAATTTCATCGTAGAACGAGTGCGATGCTGGAACGTTGTCGATAGTAATGCAGTCGAGGATTGTAATTAGGTGTGGGCTGTTGTATCGTCCCACGCGGAAAGGAGGGCGCGAACTGAGCAGGATCGAAGTAAGTAACGCCGAGACGCTGCCTTTGCCGTTTGTTCCAGCAATGTGAATCGTAGGTCGCGTGTAAGATGGTAGATGAGATACGAGACGCTCCAGTCTATCGAGTCCAAGATCTATCGACATCTTGAATCAACGAGCCGAAAGCTATCAGTCGATCGTCAACCTGAAGTACCATTTTATCAAGGAGCGACACTCACCGAGTCCAAAGACAACTATAACTTAAGAGCTTCTATAATTCGGGCTGAGTGGAATTTTGGCTGTAAGTTGCGCTGGGAGAGGTGGAAACATGCTGGTTCGTTGAGAAACTTGTACCATCGTCGGATATATAAGGAAGAAATGTTACATAACATAAGGTCACCTGACATCGGCGCTTGAATCCTTTGATTCTTCTGAATCTCTGGAGGCGACATGCTAACAGGGGAAGGGTGTTGCAAACTTTTAAAAAAAAATCAATCCGGTATCTATCAATTCTTTTTCTCCCCTCATAAATATTCGCAAGTGGGTGTTAATATACAATTACTCATAAGGAGCTGGGAAGTGAGGCAAATTCTGTCGAAATGACTGAGGTGGCACATTTGGTGTAGAGGAAATGTGTTGATATGGGCTAGTATTCTCGTAGTAGGGATCTGACAGGTGTGGATGATTGTGAGGGACCCGCAATAGGCTGAGGCTGAACTGGATTGAGAGGACCAACTACATGCATTGGTGCAGGAGGTGCCGTTTTATAAGGGCCAGAAAAGGTGCTGGCACTGCTGGAAACTAGAGGAGCATGGTTCTCCGAGTGAGAAGCGCCTGAACGTCGAGTTCGGTTAAAGAGACTAATAAACCTTAAATTTTCGCGAAGATCGGCATGCTCGTCAAGCTGTCTGGTAAGACGCTTTAACAGACCCTTCTTTTAGCAGAGAGCAGCGTCAGTTTGCGGTACTCGACGTCTGCATGAGAGTCGAGACGTGTCATGTAATTAAGACGGAGATTGAATTTTACATTGCGTTATCCGAGATTGTCACGTCCAGACAGTAAATCTTCATTATAGAGGCATAGAACATATATATGGCTCTAAAATTTAAAATTAAGGTAGATACATATCATGCAAGTGTCTGTACCAGAAATTATAACTATAGTGCCAAACCTGCAGCAGGTACTAGGTAGACAACAATATTTGCTGGAACACCTAAAATAGCCTTTGTCCGGAGCGAATAAAAAGTGCTAGATATGCTCAATTGGTCTGAAACTTGGTATATACAGTGAATATATACAGATAAGTAAATTCCGGAGGGTTTGAGTTACAGAGGTTTGTGGAATGTAAATAAACCGACAAGTCTGCAACTCTGGGCGAGTTTGCATACCTCTTCCCATGATAGTACATCTTGCATACATCATGTGTATTTAATTTATGAATAAAATATTCAAACTTTGAATATGGGAAGGACGTGCGTGTAAATTTTAAAGAACGTCTGAGTCACTTGTAATTATAAATACTCGCTCCGGAGGCGTGCACCCTCGAACACCGAAGCAGCTTCTCTCCCTTCGTACCAGGCCTCGTACATCCCGCACACGAAACAAACAGGCGTCCTGTCCGCTTCTCTCTGATCATGAGCTCCTCCTTCGAGATCGCTATCTGCCGAAACACGGCATCATTTTTCGGGTGTTAGACGACAACGTATGGTGGGGGTTTCGTAGGCGTATCTCGGGACGACATAAGGACGGTTTTTTTCTGGGCAAGAAGGGTTAGCGAGACCTAGGACTTAGATGGAGTATATTGAAATCCGCATCACATATGTCGTGGCGTGAACGCGACGCACTACATGATTAAGTACTTTGATACCCAGTGAAGAAATCTATTAGGAAGTATGAACGTTTGAACAACTGCGTCAAGACGCCCGATATAAATCTTGTTGATTGACGTCCAACCCAAGTCCAACCCACCTGTCAAGATGATTGACCCTGCCCTCGGCATTCCCCATATAACGCGCCGCGACTCGTCTGGGAGGATGCGCTTACCAGAACGACTATTCAAAGTGCTGAAGAATTTAAGCTGTTATCAAAGGTATTATTGCACCAAGAATTATGGATAAAACTATTTGGAAACCCCGCTTTCCAATAGAAACCGAGGGTTTCGAGCCAAATGCGGGAAACCCACCTCACTTGTTCAGAGTTTCTTCAATTCTTGA